>PVLD010009075.1:0-79430 GCA_004027595.1 Dinomys branickii | reverse complement strand
TATTCATCCTGACCAAATAATCCAGAACAAAATATTGATGAACATAACCTTTTGGAGGAGACGTTGCTTAAAGATTCAAAATCTGGTGCCACGAACAATGGGGCTCAAGGACCTTTCAGACTGGGCTTGTAGGAGTCTGTCCTAGGAGCTTTGCGCTTACCTCCTTCAGACATTCAACACTTGGCTAGAGCCTGCCTTTTTAGGGCAATACTTAAATCTCCATGTTAATCTTTAAGAGTTGGGAGCTGAGCAGGCACCATGAAATCAAGTGGCAGGACATCCTGAGAGTACAGAAGAAATGCTGTTGAGAACAGGTCCATACTCAGATCTAGTCAGGCTTACCAGCAAATGGCTACCATGACGAAACCTGGGCAACTATTCCCGAGGAAGGTACTCCTGCCCACTCATTCCTTTTACACATTCTTTGAGGCTCATGGGAGCTTCCTGCCCAGTTCTTAGCCAGGTTGCAGGAAGCTGTCCAATGAAAGACACTGCATGCCCGAGCAGCAGAGATTATTGTGCTGCAGCTGGCTTTTGAGAATGCTATTAAGGACTATAAGTAATAGGGGCTCTTCGAGCAACTAAGAATATTGAAAACCATTTGAAAGTATGCCAAGATGTGGGTATCAAAGGTCATAAGTCCCCTCTGTTTGCTCATGCTACATTTGGTTTAACTAAACAAAATCAGGCAACTTCAAAGATACAATGTTTTAATGGTGGTGAAACGGTGTATCTGTAAATTGTGAAAGTGTGCACTCGCCCTCAGGCAAGAAAGGTGCAGTTCTCTTGAAAGAGAAAGCACTGAGCCCTTGTCTAAGATGACATTCCACCCCCAGACCCCCAGCCCCAGTCAGGGACAAACTCATAGGCTGGTTCCTACAATACACATGTACCAACTCCACATGATAGATGTAATCATTGTGTCCTAAAAACATATACTAATAAAAATGTGATACCTGGTGGCATAGTTCAAATAAAGCAATGAGATGGTTTTTTTGGGGGGGAAAAAAAAACCTCAGAAGCACTACATACTATAATTCCAGTATTGAAGAGTAAGGCCCATAAGAGATGAGGCAAAGAACATGAATTACAAAATATATTTTCTGAGTCCTGAGCCTTTCCAACAAAAAGAGCTCCATAACTTTTGGTTGTTGTTATTTATCATTATTATGAAAAGCAAAGCAAGAAAGGGATGAATATGTATCTATATATGTATATGCAGGATGGCTAACACGGTGCCACTGTTGACTTGTGTTGCTTTATGGTAAGGAACAGTTCATGATTGATTGTTTGATCAAGATTGTATGTCTATATGTGATTTCAGGAGCATACACTTTCAAGTTATCAATATGTAATACAACAACCATTGATAATTCCGTCACTTTGTCTATAATTCAGTTTTGATTGTGCTGCTCTTCTGCTACTTTGTATCTTTTTGTTAATGTTTTCTTTTTTTTGTTTTTTTTGGTGTTTTTGTTTGTTTTCCTTTTATACTTTAAAAAAATAATAAAAAAAAGAAAAGCAGATAATGCTTAATAAGCTCTTTAAAATATTTCAGATATTATTCCACAGCATTTTATACTGACTGGTAGAATGATATAAACATGGAAGTATTTTAAGTTTATTTTCTTTATGCCTTTCAACTGTCTGGATTTCTCCCATGTCCCTTCTGAGACAAGCTCTCTCTATATATTTCAGCCTGGCCTTGAGCTCAGCATGATTCTCCTGCCTCACTGTACCACCATGGTGGGTAGACTATCTGGATTTTATGAAAAATAATAATATTATTATCATATTATTATTATTACGTTTTTTGAGAGAGGGTATCACTTTGTAGTGCAGGCTGACTTTGAACTTACTATGTCGCCCAGGCTGGCCTAAACTTGCAGAGATCTACCTGCCTTAGCCTCCCAAGTGCTGGGATCACAGGTGTGTGACATCATACCTGGCTGGATTTTATAAATTAAATCAGCCAACAAGAGCTGTGCTTTGATTATAACATATTTTCAACCCAGAAACAAATATATTACTATGATATTTAAACTGTTCTGTGGAAGAAAGAAGGCTGCAAAGGTTCATAAATTCATTCCACAAAGAGAGTATAGCCCTAATACCAAAACCTAGCAAAGAAAATTACAAACTAGGAGCTAAGAGGGTAGCTCAGTGGTACAGTGTCTGCCTAACATGCATGAGGTCCTCAGTTGAATCCCCAACACCATGAAAAATTATTTTCAAAATTATAAACCAATTATAGCTATAGTGGAAGATTCTAGAAATTAAAAACTGCCTATTTACTAGCACATAATAGAAAAATAGATAATCTAACACTTTTTTGCAGAATACTTGAATATTCGTACTTAAAATTCATACCATATAAAGCATAACATTTTTGTCATGGCCCTAGAAGGTCCTTCAACTAGGTGAGCAGTGATCTTCCTGATGTCAAAACTGTATTAATCAGGTCTCCTTGGAGAAATGCTGATTCTAAGACCAAAGCTGGGAATATGTAAGATGAACCTATAGCATTTTGTCAAACTAAAAATAATAAAATGTTGCAAAACAAATATTATGGGAATAAGAAATCAATACATGCTACAATCAATGACACATATTGAAAACATATTAAGTCAAAGAGTATATATGATATGATATAATGATGTAAGAATAAGTAAATTTATAGAGAAACAAAATCGGTGAGAAAAGTTAATACCCACCAAAATGGGCAAATGATAAAATAAGCATTTTGCAAAGGAATATATTCTGTTTCACTAGTACTCATGTAATTTTAAAATACAAATTTGTTACAGATAAATTGATTGGTAATAATAATATCTCAATTAGTGAATATATAGGAAAATGGGCTTTTTCACAATCTGCTATTATTGTATTTTTTATCACATAGACCAAACAATTTTAAAAGAGCTACATTCTATAACCTGAAAGTTTTCTCTTTAGAAAGTTATCTTAGAAACATAAATAGGAACATGTATAAATATTAATCTCTGTAGACATTCACTGAAACATTTTCTTAATTAAAAAAACAACTGGGCTGGGGATATAGCTCAGTGGCACGTCGCCTGCCTGGCAAGCATGAGGTGCCAAGTTTGATGCTGGCTATAAAAAAAAAACAACTATTGGGGCTGGGAATGTAGTTCAAGTGGCAGAGTGCTAACCTAACATGTACAATACCCTGGGTTTGATCCATAGTACCTTCCTGGAAGGAAGGAAGGAAGGGAATTAAAATGCTCATATTACATAATATAGATAGATGAAACAAATTATGATGTATCTAGAAACTAAATTTTTTATATGTCTCATCTGAGTCTCAGGAGAAGAATTGTATCAGAATGGATCAGCCCTGCACTCCTATGGGACCAGGACACAGCTCTGTGGTAGCTGCCTACCTAGCATGCTCAATGCCTGGGGACACTCCCAGTACTGCAAGAACACTGCATCCCCAGCCTCCAACACTGTTGTGGCACGTAATAGATGCTTATATATACACCATGTAACCATTAAGAATAAGTCTTAAAAGTTTACTAATACTGGGAAATGTTTAGTAAGTATAAAAGAACAGATTACTAAACACAGATGGCTTTATCCGATCAAAATATATACAGGTAGTGCCAGGCATGGTGGTGCATGCCTGTAATCCCAGCACTTAGGAGGCTGAGGCAGGAGGATTGCTGTGTTTGTGGCCAGCCTAGGCTATATAGAGTGCTCAAGGCCAGCCTGAACTACACAGCAAGACCCTGTCTAAACTGCCCACAAAACCAAAAAACTCCCAACCAACCAATCAACCAACCAAACCAAAACCAAAAAAAAAAAAAAAAATACATGTAGGTTGCCTATATATATTAAAATGAGCTACTGCTGTTAATCAGGATTGTTTCTGAATATTTTATTCTATGATTTAAAACATTTACATTTTCCATGACAAGTATGTATTAGCTTTATAATCACACATAAAATACACTTTCAAATAATGTATTACAATTCTTATTTTAACAAATCTTAGGTAGGTGTAGTAATACATGCCTGTACTCCCAGAAAGGAGGCTGCAGTAGAGACACCAAAGGCCAACACAGGTGACTCAGCCTGTCTCAAAAAAGAAGCTACCTTGCTCTCTGGTAGACTACCCCAGGTTTGATCCTCAGTACTGTACAACAAGACAGATCACAGCAAAACCACCTCTTACCCTGAGGGTTACTTCTCGTGCTTTGGGGTTTCGAATAGATGGTCCCGATGAAACATAGTCAGCAGTATCAATTTCAATAGGAAAATGCTTCTCGCATTTCTCATCACTGTCCAAGGCAGCTGGCCACTCAGTGCAAAAATCTGACAATTTAAAAAAATTATCTCAGTTATGATTTTCCAAGTAAAGTGTCAGTCACTGTAAAGCACGGTGCCAGAAATTACCAAAATCACTCTCAGGTCACATGAAATGGAAGCACAGATTTTCTGGGACCTATGGGGCTAGGGGTGCAGCTTGTAGTAAAGGATGTGCTTATCATGCATGAGGTTTACTAAATTTAAAAGGAGGGCATCCTGCCTTAATGGAAGCACATCACCGTTCTGCATATACCTAGTATGGGTCAATTTAATTCTTCCTTACCAATAAAAAGTAAACATATGTAACTATTATGTATTACAAACATGCTAATTAAAAAAGTACAGGTCAGTGTTCACAGTATTAAAAGTCTGTGGAAAACAAGACATTAATCCAGTCCAGAATGAAGACTGTGAAAAACCAGCTGAAAGAAATGGGAAGTAGTTCCAGGAAAGCACTTAGATGGAACTGAAGTATAGTCAATAATCTTCCAGAAATTGAATTAAATAGACTCAAACAGGTACAAACCTAAGTTATTCTTATATAGATCCTTACTGTACCTGATGTTTCTTCTAAGTGATACCTATGTGCCAATGGGACTATGGAAAGAGCAAAGTTTTGCCCTCATATTTGGGAAGGACAAACAGCTCAGAGAGGTGGGACTAGGTCTGAGATCTAAGCCACAACAGGAAGTTCGGAGTGCTGTGAACATGGCTCTTGACTCCAGAGCACAAAGGTTTGAATTCAGGGACCAGTTGGGAGGTGGCTCCCAGCCTTCTACAATTATTAAGTATTAACAGCTGACTTCATATTGCTCTTTTTCCAATCAGGCTGACATAGCAGAGAGCATTTAACTTGGGATGGAAACTTTTGACACTGTCAGGCTCCCCTTCTTGCTGCTTAACTAACTGATATCGCTCTAAGAACAATCAAAAGCAGTTGCCTTCTTGGGTCAAACATGTTAAACCTCATGGATCCATGATTCCTCCCATAAAGTACAAAGCTGGGAAAGGCTGGTCATAATCACAGGCAGACATAGAAACACTTCTACATGATAACCCAAGGGACAGTGAGTGGTATTTCGCCAGTAATGTTTTTTGATGCTAACAATTTTCTAATTGTAGGTCCTATATTTAGCTTATTTTAGGTTTCATTTTTAAATCAGAGTCAGTAAAATGTTCCTCTGGTTTATGAAGACTTTCTGATACCTGGGACTAAATATATGCTTGCAAAGTAAGCATAGGTCACACCATTCTTTAAATATCCTGTTTAAAAGATCCATACTTATGTACTTTGAAGGCAAAGAAATATCTTGGGAATTAAGAATACTCTGACATTTAAAAAAATGAACAGAGCAAGACTACTGAGTTGAATCTCATTCCCATCATGGACCAGTTCCAACATCCTGCACCATAAGATGCATCACTGGCAAGCATTCTGTAGGAGTAACTAGTTTGGAGAATATCAGGAGCTTTTAGGTTTGCAATGAATCTTTGTTTTTCTTTTAAACCATGAATAAGTCATTTCAACTGCCAGATGATGATTATAGTTGGTAAATTAAATTACCTGGATTATATGTCTAAAAAAATACAGCCACCACTCATCCAATAGAGGAACAGCCCTTGGTTTAAAAGCCCTTGGTTTTTATATAACTTCTGCCACTGACTTAAAATTTTGGTAAATTATCTAACATCCTTGTATTTTAGATTTTCCATTTGCAAGTTAGGTATAAAAACTGACTTACTCTGAAAGGAAACTAAGAAGAAATATTTGAAAACCTTTTCAGTTTTTTGGAAGATGCATCCAAGTTCACAGGCTTACAAAAATGTAAGGCACAATTAAGGAAAGATTATAGACCAGCCACTTAAGTACTATAAAAAAATAACATTACTTTTGTTATATTATAAACATAAATTTAGGGCTAGGGTATAGCTCAGCAGCATAAGCACCTGCCTTGTAAGTGCAAGGTCCTGAGTTCGATTCACAGTACAAAAAAAGGGGCTGGGAATGTGAGATCCTGGATTCAATTCCCAGTACCATAAGATATAAACACAACTTTAAAAACATTTAAAATGGAGAAATGAAATTTTTCATCATGCATAGTAATGGGATCACTTCTAGGTCCAATTCCAAGCACAGATGAATACAGAAACAAACACTGAGGGGACAGAAAATCATTCTAAGGTTAAAAAACAAAGACCACATAAATGAAATAGATTTTTCTTTCCTTGTTTTAAGAGTAAGGTTCCTGTTCCTGTTTTAAGATCTCTGTATTTTCTTCAATTTTTTTTTGAATGGAAGTTCCTCCTAAAAGATCAAATGTAATCAGAATTATGGTCACTATCCCATATTCCGTCCAGCAAAATCGTGCTATTAAATGTTGCTGGGTTTTATTTTTTTTCCTGAGAAACCTTAACAAGTATACTGAATGTCTGTATACTTTTAAGTCAACATGAATACATTGACTTATTTAATAGTACTAATTCTTCAATTAAACTACAGTCAGCCACTAGTACCACATTCAAATGTCCTTAACCTATACATAGTCCAATGCAAATTAGACAAAAATGTGCACATCTCTATGCACACAGAAAGTAGGAGTCAGAAGTGATACGTGAAACCTATGTTTATATCTAGGAATCAAGGGACAGTGTTTAAAACTAATAAATCTACAACAATCATAAGCTGATAATTACTGTTATTTATTCATTTACATGTAACAACATGCAGAGTACATATTATAAGGATAAATAAATACCCTTTTTCTGGAAGTAATTACTAGAACTAAATAACGATTAAAAGAGAGCACTTCTGGGACGAGAGGCTGGGCACGGGAAAGAAAGCACATGGGACTCGCTTCTCATCATAGGTTCTTCTGTTTGATCCACCACATGCATATATCATCTCTAATGTTTTGTAAGTCTAAGCAATTTCTTCATGATAACTATTCTCTGTAGCACTGTATGACTAAACCCACTGACTGCTCTGCCACTCAATATTCTTCTATACTACCTTTAGTTTGAATCATACTGACTTGTACCTATTGGAAAAACCTCAGTATTTTTATGTATGTGCTTTCTGTAACTCAATAAGTCCCTCATCTACCTGTGAGCAAAGATTACGGTTCCAACTTCTACTTATTATTCATAATTCCTTATAGAGTTGATAGCTAAAAATTCACCGAAAATAAACTTCAAAATCCTTCAAAAAAAAAAAAGAGAAATTTACAATAACTCAGTTTATAAGGCTGTATCTCATTAGGCCTAAGATTCCTAATTTTATGTTCAAAGTCAATAAAAAAATTATATTAAAAATAAATCATTTACCTTTAAGAGCTTGGCAGTGCTTTTTAATTGCTACAGGAGTCAAATGCAGAAAATTAGGAATCTAAAACAAAGAAATTTAAGGAATAAATTTGAGCAAAATGTCTGTATTTTTTGGAGATTTATTCTTATTTTGCTGACCATAGTGGTCTCAAATCTTTGGGCTCAAGTGATCTTCCTGCCTCTTGCATAGCTAGGACTGTATGTGTGTGCTACCAAATCAAGCTAAATGTCATAAAAACATGAAAAAGACAGTTTTCTTAAAAAACTAAATGACAGGTCCAATAAACTATGCAGTAAATAAAATCTGACTGTTCTTTTACTATGTTAATTCTATGTCACAGATATTACCAATTCAGGAAACAAACTTACAATATATATATAGTACTAATTAATATATGATGATACTCTGGTCTATTTTCAGATCATTTAAACCTTTCACCTTTACCAAGTATCCTATGGTAACACGTTGGAAAAATAAACATTTTTATAATATTCCTCTTGTCATGAATCTACAAGTGTACACATATATTTTCTTAGTAAGATGGAATGCACTTAAGGACACAAATTGCTTAATCATCCCAATTCTCCTAGAAAGACTAGTATGGTATTATTTCTACTTACACATAACCAACATTTTATAAATTTAATGACACCTGTAATCCCAGGACACGGAAGGCTGTGGCAGGAGGATCACTGCAAGTTTGAGACCAGCCTGCACTACAAAGTGAGCTCAAGGCCAGCCTGAACTGCATACTGAGACTCTATCTCAAAAAAAAAAACTAACGAATGAAAATAATGAAGCTAGTAAATCTTACCAGTTTAAGTTAGGAATATACTTATAATGATATGCTAAGAGGTTACTTGATTGATTACTCATGGAGTCAATGAAAATTTAGGAAAGATTAAAGACTTAAATCCTTCAAATAAATAATTAACATTTACTACCATGTTTCCTGAATAATAAGCATGTAAAGAGAAAATTTTGCTCAGATTCTTTTGGAAAGAAAATTTGAACAAAATGAAAATGACTCCAAAAATTATGTCTGGAACCTTGAGTGTTTATTGAATACATTTATTTTAATCAAGAAAAAAATAGGCACTG
This sequence comes from Dinomys branickii, assembly GCA_004027595.1. Taxonomy (NCBI): domain Eukaryota; kingdom Metazoa; phylum Chordata; class Mammalia; order Rodentia; family Dinomyidae; genus Dinomys; species Dinomys branickii. The sequence goes on along the minus strand of PVLD010009075.1, from coordinate 70,672 downwards.
AACATTGGGACTAGGGGATAGACAGCTTCATCCTATATACTTTCATTAATTCAGTTAATAAGCATATTCAATTATATTACCAGAAATAGATGATGTACATAAATGTTTGCATTTTTGTGTTTGTTCATGGCTATCAACATTATTAGAAATGTACTGCTACTACTTTCAGTCAATGACATTTTCCAACGACCTTCTTTTTAAGTTCTTTCCTCTTCATTTGAAGATTTGTCTTCCTCAATGCAATGGTTTATGTCTGCATGTCCCCCCAAATCCTCATGCAGTTATGGGTGGCTTTTAGAGTTTATGACTGATCCATGATCCAATGCTGGGATTATGGGTATGAGAGTTATACCCGCCTTAGGTGGATAGTTTGCTGGGATTATGGAAGTGAGAGCTATACCTGCCCTAGGGCAGACAGTTTCTATATGTAAGGGAGAGAAAGAGGCAGCTGCCATACCTGCTGCCATTCCTCCCTTCTTGTGCTTGTTGCTTTGCTGTGTACTGCTGCCATGAACTGTTGCCCTCTGCTATGGGCCACTGTGCCTCAGAACCAGCCAAGTATGGACTGAAACCCTTGCAAACTGTAAGCTAAATAAACCTTTCCTTTCTTCATTTTGGGTGTTGGGTATTTTGTCTCAGCAACAAAAAAAATTACCCAAGACATTCAATATTTGCTTTCTGTGTCTCTCTCTCTTTTGTCTTTCCCCCGTTTTTGAGACAGGGTTTCACTATGTATCCCAGGCTGGCCTTCAACTAGCAGCGATCCTCCTGCCTCAGACTCCAGAGTGCTAAGATTACAGGCAGGTGCCACCACACCTGGCCTCTTGTGTCTCTTGAAATGTTTCCATTTTCAAGTTTCCTTTACCTATCTCTAGGAGGAAAATAACACTTTTCTCTATTCCTGTCTCATTTTTTAACCTCATCTTTTGGCAAATTTTTCTTGTTTTTCAAGAAGACTCTCATGTAGTAGAAAAAGAACTCTTTTCCAATTATAACTTTTATGGTAAGTACTATAAAAGAACCATCTGTGATATGTATCTATGCATCTATGATATTTTCTTTTTAAACCCCAAAGTTCATAAATCATATAGATACTATCAAATGAAACATTTAAAATGACATATTTCCCTTTAAGCAGTAAAGAAGTTAAAGTTGGTGGACTATAACAATATTATTAAATAATATTCTACCCTTTTTGAAAAGTAAGTTTTAAAAATGGAATCTTACTTCCCAATTCTAACTCTAAAATTATTTCACTTTTCTTAGCTCCACTTAAAGGATACAACATAGAGAAGATACAACAGAAAAGGCCACAAGAGAAACCTCATGACTGATTCTTACCTGCTAAAAATTATCACCTGGAAAAAATTCTAAAAACACCATATGCTGCTATATTTTGAACCCTAAAGTAGAGGGAAGTTCAGTATTCATTTAGGTATTAGTCTTATCCAACGAACCAGCAACTTAATCTTACCTTTAGAAGTTCTAGATTCCCCTCCTTTGCCATGGGAACATCCCTTTTCACTGGATAACCCATCCGAACAGGAAGAGGCACTGTGGAGGGCTTAAAGGGTGCTGGGACAGGGTAAACACTCGCCCAGTCCTGGTCAAAAGCCATTTTCTCTGTTCTAGGAGGCAGTGCCTAAGAAGCATAAAATACTTAACATTTTAAAATACAAACATATTCCTTAATTTTAAAGTAAAAGCTGTGATTAGAATAAAAACTAATTAGAAAATCTAACTATATATATAAAATCTAACTTCCAATTAATCTGCTATTATATGAGTGAAAAAACACCAAACATATCTAAATATCTAGTTTCCTCAAACCCTCTGCAAAGATAACCTTTAATAGCACATTCCCTTTACTAAAAATTGATTTAATTAGAGTTTTGATATATTTCTAAATATTTGTATTTGTAAATATATATTAGAACTATATTACACTATAATTTCTAAATGTATTATCTAAAATTTTTTGATGGAAGTCACTGCATAATGAGACATTAAAAACTTGGAAATAAGAATGATAAAGAGTCAGAACATGGAAACAAGTAAATTAGGGTTAAACAGATTGAATAATACACAATGAGATTATTTAGGCCCAGAGAAAAACTACTTGATAGCTTAATCAATTACATTAACATATATAAACAGTATTAAACAGAAGATGGCCCATATATAAAAGTAAGGCTTACATGGCAATATCCATCTAAGCAAAGAGCCAAAATCTGCAGTATACGTCCTAGAAATAATATTCCTGTGAAAAATCACTGCTAAAGATGATTATAATTTGGTGCCATTTTACTTTTAACTAATACATTTTCTGACTCCCTGTTTATCAGTTGATCTTATAACTTGGATTCCTCCAGAGATACCCACAGGGTCTAACTGGTTAGATTAATAACTGCACATAACAGGGTTGGGTCACAGAACTGGCCTAGATTCATGCATATACCCAGGCTGCAACCCTATTAAGGTACTATCAAAAATAGAGTAGTTCTATATTCTGTCTGATATACCTGTTTCCTGGGAGTATGTGAGTCTGCCTCTTAAACATACTTCTTCTAGGTGTGTGTGCGCGCGCGCACACACACACACACACACACACACATCAAAGAATAACCCCTACTAGAGCTGTGGCAGTCACCCAGGAACTGTTATAAGTCTTCTCTGGCAGCAGTCTTCTGCATCTTAATGAATATCTGTCTCACTTTAGAATTTCAGAAATCATTAAGATAGTATACAATAAAGTATAGAAATTGTTTACCTGTCTTCTCATCTGCCTTTCACTTTTGGATGTTCTTTCTGCTGTATACAAAAGATAACCAGCAACAGAAAATTTTAAAATAGAATTGTTCAGCATCAATCATTATTCTCCAATTCTAACACAATTTAATAATCAGTAACATAAAAAATGAAACAACTTAGAGCTTAAAATCATCTTAACAAAAAATAAAAGCTCACTAACTTTTTATTGCAATCGCTGACATAGTGAATTCATCTAAAAATATTTTCAGTAGGTTCTAAAGTTCACAGTAAAATAAACTCACTTTCTGGGAATAAAACATTAAGGTTAGAATTAAGGATTATGAATCTAATAATAATCGGTTTGAAATGTCTTAATTATATATCTACTTGTTCATATTTGGAATTACTCTTTCTACCAGAAAGACAACCCTTCAGTTTTTCTTTCTTTATTGTACAGAACTGCTAATGCTACAATGACACCAATAACAAAAGTCTATACCTTTTAAAATATTACCTTATTCCAAGTACCACAAAAAATTTACCATATGCTTCTCTAAATGTTTTGCTGTACAACATAAAAAAGCTGTTTATCAAGTATTTTCTTATGCACACTGCATTGAAAGTTAATTTTCTCATTTAATCCCATTCATTACAACAAATACAAGTATTATTATTATCCCCATTTGGAGGTCACTCACAGTCAAAAAAGCTAAAGAGCAAGAAGTTAAGGTAAAATGAGCATGGTGTACAAAGCTGTTCACACTCTGATCTACCGTCCTTAGCTTCACAAGGTTTCACAGCTATAATGAACTCCCAGGACCAGACCTTTTGGTCTTTCTCTGAATTTTCTGTTGTCTGTGCTTGGAATGTGCTTCCCTTGTATCTGCCTGACTCCTGCCCCTTCTCTTTTCCCTCCCCATTTCTTCATCTGACATATTTCTATTCATCTCACTCTATATTCAAAGTTTTGGGGATACTATACACTAGAAACTAGGAAACAACAAAACATAGTTCTTGCTCTCACAGAATGTACAATCTATCAAGTAAGACACATTTTTAACAAGTAATCTAAATAAATAGTGTAAGTGTTATGGATACGTGTAACCCAGACTAGCAGCTGGTGTGATGGTTAACCTTAGGTACTAACTTGACTAGATTAAGGGATATCCAGGTAGGTGGTAAAACTCTTTCTGGGTGAAGGCATTTGCAGAGCAGATTACAGTCTGAGTCAACAGACAGCACAAAAGCTCTATTCTCAATTCTTGCCGACTGTGGAGGACCACAGGAGAGGCTCTCCCTGGAGCTCATTTGGCCCTACCTCGTGTATTGATAAGCACAGAGCTGGCTTAGATATTTCCTTATTCCCGCAATTTGCTTTCAGCACTGTAAATGAGCCTAGCTGAGGTCTTCAAAGCAACTAGGTCAATCATGCCCCGCCTGTAGCTCCCAAGCAGTGTGAGCTAGGGGACGCCATGCCTTCCGCTGAGATTGAGCTCAAGAAAAGAAGTTGTGACACCTCAGGGCACAAGGATCACACCTCAAAACAGATGCACCGACTCCAAAACGCTAGATACTGTGATATGCAGATTACTCTCTCTGCATATTGCAGAGGTGCTATCAGGCCTCCCAGCTCACAGCACTCACGTACTTCCCGCCTTTCTCTCAGTCACTCATCCCTGAGCCACTCTCCTCTTCACGAATTAATAAAACCTTTGTTCCAGGTAACCATCGTTCTAACTGGACTTAGGACCCTCTTGGCTTCCCACAACTACAAGTGTGCCTCAGTGTCTTTACTTCGCCTGGGTTGCACTGGAAGTGGTAGATTGGAATTAATTTATTGGAATTCGTTTAACTTTCCCCTGGGATTAAAAATATAAACTTCCCTGACCGCGACGCGGTTCGGAAGGGCTTCTATAAAGCAGGAGATAGAAAGCCAGAGGAAAAAAAGGTGTGGGCGAGGGGGTTATTGTTCAGCGCTAAGGCCCTGGGTTAAATGCCCAGTACCAGAGAGAATAAAAAAGGATTGAAAATCCACTATGATGAAGTAAAGAATTTATAACTTACATTAAAGTTATGGATTTTCAACAGGGAGTGGAAAGACAAGATTTGCATTCTGAACATCTGACTCTGTTGTGATAATTCAGTGCTAGGAACAGAAAGGCAACTATGGTGGAAGCGAGAGGGTGGCCTTCACTGAGTTGCGAGAAGCATAAACAGTAAATTCGGGGTAACACACACGGCAGTAAGGTCCTGGTCGGGCGCTTGCCTCGCTCCTCCCCGCCTCTCCTCCTCAAAGCTCCGGGGCACTCCCGTCACACTTCTTTACAGCTCCTCTCACACTACCTGAGACTGCTCCCTGAACAACCAGTCGTTTCCACCGGACTCCTCCATGCCATGGAGGCAGTCCTACACTCCGCTGAAATAATGTCAACTTGTCTGGGGACCTAGAACTCAGCTGTGCTTCCCTCTGGTACAGCCCTTGCCCTTCTCGCCCTCGGGAAGAACCGAGTCGACATCCCACGCACACGTTAGTGCAGAAGCGGTACCCAAGACAGACCCGAGCGCGCGGCCGCGGCGGAACACCCCAGACCGCGCAGGTGTGTGTACATGCAGAAGGCACACGCATGTCAGCGGCTTTCCTGGCGCGGCCAGCACCCGCGGGCAGCCGAGCAGCAACTGCAGCCAGAGAAACACCGCCGCCCGGTCGTGCTAGCTCCGCCACCGCGGCGCCGGTACTTCGCCCTTTCACTTCTGTGAAGCCTGGAGGCGGCCATGCGACAGACACTCACGCGGGCCAGGTCTCCGAGCGTGAGTGGCCAAGGACACGGCGCTAGAGAAGGCCCACAAGGTTCTGAATCTCGGCTGAAGGAGGAACCGCCGCAGAAGCACGGTGGCCGCCATAGCTATGAGGACGGCAACCCAGAAGAATCAAGCGCGGTCCGCGTCACGGGGCGGGGCCTGGGCCGCTATGCGCAGGCGTGCTGGCCTTGTCTCGCCCTGCAAATGGAGAAGCCCAAACTCCTGGGCTTTAAAGTTAGAGTCTGAGTGACTCGCAGGAAGATAACCCCAAAAGTGAAAAAAGTAATGAAAACCAGAGGGAGGCGGGAATTAATGCAATCAGTCAGGTTAAAGACAATTGCCAATAAATACTGGAAGGGACGCGGGAGAGGTGGCTCACAGAGGGCAGGCGTGATCTAGAGTCCTCCGAGATGATCAAAGAGTCAGAGTCAAGCTGTCTTCGCTAGGGCCCTGACAATTTGCCGCTGCTGCTTTTCTACTCTTACGTATCTATTTTTTAAATTTTGTAAACTTTTTACTGGTAGACTTATCAGTTTGGGCACAATATTGAATTAATTCAAGAATAACTTTGGTCACATATATGTGTGGTTATATTTATATAGCATATATATATACATGCTAAGGCATAGTGGCAGTATCCCCTAGTAATTAAAAGGGTGGCTTCTTGAACTATTTGAGTTTATAACTCAACTTCACCTTTTCTAGCATGTATGACCCTAAGAGAGTTAATGTCATGAAATGTCTGGATACAGTTATCAGTATACAGTGATACTGTAACTATTAGTTTGGCTAGCTTGTTCATAGATAAGGTTAGAATTACAAAAATTACTCATCAGGACCTTAAAAATAATGAACTCTCTTATTTCCTATCCTGGGATGGATTAACAGACAACCTTCTATAAGATTATCCTGCATTTTAAAAACATAAAATTACAGTAGCAAGAACAACTGGGGATAAACACAAATGACTTTTGGTATGCATACAACCAAAACAGCAGGGTTAATACAGATGTTCAGAAGTATTATTCTACGTGTAAGCATTCAGGGTGCCGGGCATAAGCGCACACGAAGGCGGGGAGATGACATGAGATGGTATTTACATCAGCCACTGCCCTCACCTTTTCTGGCTTCTTACCATTCCATTTTTGCTTGAAACCAGAGATGTGGCATATTAGTTTCCTAGTGCCGCTTATAACAAACAGGGTGACTTGAAACAACACAAATTCACTCCTTATAGTTCTGGAATCCAGAAGCCTTAAGCTCAAATCCTTGGGGTTCAGAGGGAAGAATCTGTTACATGCCTCTTTCCTAGCTTCTAATGCTTTGCAGTAATTCTTGGCATTGCTTGGATTGGAGAAGCATCACACGAATTTCTGCTTGTCTTCATATGGTGTTTCTTTTTACTTTTAAGAGTTAGGTTTGGTTTGTTTGTTTGTTTGTTTTTGGTACTGGGAATAGAACTCAGGACCTCAAGCTTGTCAGGCAGGTGCTGTGCTGCTGAGCTATATTCCTGGCCCACTTTTAAGATGTAAAACTCTGCCCTTTTAGTCAGATGGATGTGAAATTTGAATTCATACTCTGCTTCTTTGTAATCTTAGGCAAACCGACCTAAACTGTGACCTCATTTTAAGGAAAATGTGAAGAATACCTTCCTCAGATGATTGTGATGTAAGATGTATTGCAGAAGGTATAGAAATAAATGTTTCTTAATCCACTGGGGGTAAGCTCAGGGTCAATACAGTAGCCTCATTTTCTCCCTGAAGTTTGTATGTTTTAATGTATAAAGTGCAAGGCCTACTCCATAGAAGTTTATGGACAAAAAGAGTATGATGCTTTAATTTATGAGGAAAATGTTAACAGACTAGTCTTCAGTTTTGCTATGCCATGTCTTTTGCTTTGTTCTCTCAAGACTAAAGAGGATAAATTCGACCAGAGATAGAGACATAAAAATACGTTTTATTATTTCCCCTGGCATCACCTATAATAAATTTCATTCTGTATGAAAAATTAAAATCTCATTTGTAATTCTATTAGTAGTCAATAGTTTTATGCAGTTTCAAGAAACAAACATGTACTATCTGGTACATAGGAGTTACCAATAATTATGTCATTTTTCGATTGAAAAGGGTTTTGCAGGTGCAACCACTCACCCATGACAAAAATATTTTCTTCAAACTTTTTGACCAAATAATGTGACAAATCATAGAAGCTAGGCTGATGTTTTGGGCATACGACCTGTACCAAGAGGCACTCTGCTTGGCTTAATGCTCTGCTACTCCTGACTCAAAATTCTTAATAATTTTGAACAAGAGGCTCCACATTCTGAGTTTGCTTGACCCCTATGAATCATGTGGCCAGTCTTGTGTAAAATAATTTGAAATAATAAGTTTCTTTTACAGTGGATTTTTACTATATTTAAAAAACCTAGATGAATGCAATGAGGGATACTTTTAATCAAAACTCACTTCTTTATAAAAAGTGAACAAAGTGTGTATAATTAAAAGTATTTTAGACAGTACATATGTAAATATCCATATATAAGGATCAAACTTGCAACCTAAATATGCATTAGAACAGCACTGGTTAAATCATCGGATAATGCGGTACTACTTAAGACTTAGTCCTGGATGAACATTAGAATCATTTTAGGCAGTTAAAAAAATGTTTCCCCTCCCTCTAAGATGCCGATCAGTTTAGTATGTTTGAAACTCTGACTTTTTTGTTGTTTTATTTGCTTTTTCTAAAAAAGCTTCCCAGTAAATCTAATTTTCTGGCAGGATGGAAAAACCACTGATAGAAAATTGTCCACAATATATGGCTACATTTTTAAAAGATGAAGAGACATGGCATTGCGGATAACAGGATCTCATTTATGTGAAATATTTTTAATAAGCGATATAAGTTCTAGAAGGATAATTAGCAAACCTGAGGCAGTGGGCGGGGGGATTGTTTTAGCTACTGTTCTTACCACTGGGATAAAAATATCTGACATTGGCAACTTAAAAGATTTATTTTGACTCCCATTTTAGAAATTTTGGTCCTTGTACGGTCTCAACATAGCAGAATGATCTGAGCAGAGGAAAATTGTTCTTGTCATGGTAGCTAGGAAGCAGAGAGAGGGAGGAACAACAGGGAACCTTTCCAGGCCACACCACTGGTGACCAGTCTCCTCCAGTCAGACCTTACCTGGCACCAGCAAACCACCCCTTAATCCAATCACCTCCAAACATGGTAGGCATGAGACTCCTGAAGACTTCATTTTCCATACTTTAATTTCACTTCTATACTTGAATATTTTTTATTTTATTTTTGCAGAAAAGTTCAACCCAGGCTGTCACTAAATTGTCCAGGCTGAGCTTGAACTTGTGATCTTTCTGCCTCAGCCTCTGCCACCATGCCTAGTATGATGCAGTTTTTAATATCAGCAGAAGCTTCACATTTTTAAGAAAGAAAAGAGTAAATCTTTGATTTTTAGCTTCTAGCTGTTTTTAACATGAATACTCAGTTTGTACTAGGTTGTCTGAAGTTGGGTGAGCTTACATTTTAATATATATTTCACAAATGTTGTCTTCTTTGAATTAGTTGAAGCCACCCTTGTTTTACCAGTAAGAAATCAAAGAGCTATAGTACTTGAATACTCAGTACAGTGCTCTTAAGAACTGAGACAATCTCACAGCTGATTCCCAGTTGGGTATTTGTACTGTACTACACTATTCTAGACAGCATTCCTACCAACAAGAGTCATTGTACACCAAGAAACATTAACTGGCTGGGTAATCTTTCAGAGATGTTCAAAATAGGAATAATTATTGCTTAACTTCAAGAGATGACTTCTTGGCCTGTTCATGCCCAGCTTACCGACTGCAGAGAAGACAAAGACTTTTCTTAATCTTTGTGTTTCTTTGGATGAAGGAATATCCAAGACAAATTTGTATCTGTGCTTGCGTATGTTCATCTCTCCTTCTTTTTTGTACCGGAAATTGAACTCAGGATCTTGTGCTTGCCGGGCAGGTGCTGTGCCACTGAGCTATCTTCCTGGCCCCCATGTCTTTCCAATCTGGGAGCAAGATAATTTTTTGTAGAGCTTTGTTGTGTTTTTAGTTAATACATAATAGTTGTACATATTTATGATAGGGTACAATGTGATGTTTTGATACCTGTATACTGTTCATTGTGTCGTGATCAACTCAGGGCACTTAGCAAATCTGTCACCTCAAATGTTTAGCATTTCTTTATCATCATACCTGGTGCCTCTCCTTCCAGGCTCTTGTCCTTGCAGTTCTATGCCCAGGACACTTTCCCAGTTGCCTGTGATGAGGCTAGATCTCCTCACTCAGCTCTGTCTTCAACCTCTGTACCCCATTCACGCCCTTTCTTTACCTTGTCAGTTTCTAAGTACACATTTTTAATATATGTACATAATTTGTTGTGTCTTCCACCATTAAGGTAGAAACTGCCTGAGAGCAGGTACTTTGTTTTCCTATTCAATTGGCCAGGCACAGAACAGGACCTGTCTGTAATGGGCATTTAGCAATGACCTGTAAATAGACCTATTTTGCATTTGCACTTTTTAGCCTTTTTTTTTCATGACACATTAACCCAGATTACAGAAGCCGAGCTTGACTCTGTTATTGGAAACCTTGCCAACAGAAAGAGGAAATAAACTTCTATACCAATACTCAATCTTATTTGTTAAAGAAAAACTACTGGGACTGAATGGACAATTGTGCATATTATTTTTTCCAGGGTACTGAGGATTGACTCAGACCTAACACTCTTTATTTAACACTAATTTCCAATGTAGGACAATTACAAGGCTGCCTACATGCCCTTCCTTATTCCAGCTTTGTCCAGGAGAGGGCTGTGGGGGTGAATCAACATTTCAAAAACAGAAAACAAAGGCTAAGGTGGCCACACACTTTGGTTCCTTCAGAAGCAAATAAGCATCAAAAGGATTATGAACACTCCCTTCCTTCAGGACTTTCTTGGGTGACAAAGAATAAGGAAAGGGATTTTTAGGTTCATATTCCCTGTTGCAAAACTCATCTGAATTTAAAAAACACCAAGTTCAGTAAACTTTAAGCAGGAGCCAGTTCTTCAGGCTCCACCTAGACTTAAGTTAGTGATGTTGAGTTCTGTGTACTGGGGTAAAAAACTAGTGGATTTGGGCCACTTTACTAAACACTTTGATTCTTCTTAATTTTCTGTAACTAACAACAATCCTACAAAGTAAGTACTGTTAACTTCAGCTTTTGGGTGGGAAAAATCAGTCTACGGCTGTACCACCCTGCATGCACCTGATCTCTTCTGGTCTCAGGTGGGAAAATCAAGAAGCATTAGGGATTCAAAAGAAGTCAAATGGTGCACTCCAAATATTTGGCTGAAGACAGAAAGACATCGAAGTGTGGATCCTGGTGTGGAACATCAGCAGAGCTCCTGGGGAACTGATGATGGCCTAAAAGGGGAGGGGAGTAAGCTGGAGTTCCAAGGAGCTAAGTTGGGCAGGACCTAAGAGCAGTGAGGCAGGGCAGGAGTGGCGTAATAAATTCCTTGTGTGCCCATTCTCTGGTCTTACACTCTCCAAGGACAAGGACACTGGGGGATGCAGTCAGCACTCAGAATAGAGTAAAGTGGGGAGCAAATGAAGGTGGGGTGGTACACAGAGAATAACCAGCACAGAGGTTTGTAAGTGTGTGTGAAGCTTAGATTTCAGTTTTGACCTCATCCATCCCACAACAAAGTTCTTGGAGTTCTGGATGTGACCTATTAGATGATCCTGATACAAAGTGGCTTAGAGAGAGCATTTAAAACAGTGAACAATGGAAAATATGAGTGCCCTGCAACAAGCTCTGATTATACAGGTCACAAGGACAAACGTGTTTCTGAGCATTCCAGTAAGATTGACATACACTTGTCTGTACTGTATTATCCTCATATGACTAAACTCTGCCTCATAATGTAGGGGTCCATAAGAATGGTTAGTTTGGGGAACTGGGCCCTTTAAAGAGGGGGTCTCTTCATCTCAACCAAGCAGCTGACAGCTTGTGGTTTTGACACCCTCTTCTGTATAGCTACTGTCCCACGTAAGCCCCTCTTTAAGTGGTTACTTCTTGCCTCAAAACTGCCCTATTAGCCCACGAAACCTAGCCCCCTAGCAACAAGTCCAATAACCAATCTAGTGACTCTCAGAGGAGGTGGAGACAGGACCCCCAACCCTGAAATAGCACTCCCCCATTCAGCAGCATTAGAGCTCTGTGCCCCCGCTACTCCTGTGGCTCTTTTACACTTTCTCTTGCAGTATGTACAAAAAAATTACTTTCATTTTGAACTGGCCTTCTGACTCCTCTTCCTCTTTTTACATCAGAGGGAGACAAGTTCAGTGAGGGTGAGTCTGGGGACCCCTAGACCACTGGATATTACATTAAGAAGTGCCTTAAATTCCAAAATAGAGCAAAAGCCATGGGATGACTCAGAAAACGTCTTCAGAGTTTGGGTGCAGTTGAGATTGGCCCATGTTTTGTAAGAGCTGCACTTCAGTGAGGAGGCTGTTCACTAGAAGGACACTCAGCAGAGTGAGCTCAGGAAGTGAAGAAAAAAAACAGCAAAGAGAGGCATCTTTGCAGGTGACCATCTTAGTGGTCTCTGCAATTCTAGCAGCTTAGATTCAAAGAATTTTCTTTATGTGATTCTAGAATAAATCTTTGTGATGGGACAGACTTTATAATTTTTTACGAGCAGCAGCTTAGTTGTTTTTATGACTGAAGGAATTATTTAACCTCTTTGTTAAATAAAAATAGCTGTTAAAGTCCCAGAGGATACATGTAAATTACAACTATATGTGAAGAATCTAACTCATGAATTCAATAATAGTGATTCTTCCTGATACTATTATAGGCTTTTAAGCAGAAATGGTGATTGTCTGCAAATACACCTTCCTTACTGCAAATGCTACAAACATTATTACAGCAAGGAACTGTTTTATGAATGGCTGTTTTTAAATAAGAAACCTAACACTCAGTTAAACCCCGAAGTAAATCCCACTGAAGTCCTTTCTGTGCAGAGAAGCTGCTAGAAGGAGCAGGAGCAAGGGCTAGAGAACAAGAGCCATGTGGATGTCAGTGTGGAAGTTCTGAAGTGCAACTGGCATCACAAACCTCTCCGCACTCTTCCCCACAGCCCTCCTTGCCCACCTCCCACAAAGTGATACAAAACATTTACACTCCTGAGGGCTATACTTACTATTTAAAACAAAGAAACATTCTCTTTTCCAAATGAAACTTTTTGCATGACTTTATTATCCTTTCCCAAATTTTATTATCGAATAATGAATACAGGTCAAAATAAGTCATAAATATTTCTGAAACATGGCCATTTTTTTTTTTTTTGGTCTCCATAACAGTGACAATAACATGCTTTGACCAAGTAATCATTTTCAGTCAATGATGTAAGTAGATGATCTTGCTCATGAAAATAAAGCTTTTTTCTTTTTACTTTACAGGCCAGTCACCTCATACATACCCAATTCAGAGGATGCTAATATAAACCTTGCCCACCTCTCTCAGCCCATCCTTCTTAGTCAGACAGTTTCCAAGCAGCTCTCTGATGGAGACACACTCTGGAGTTTCCAGGACAAATTGTTTCACAGCCTGTTGTCCTGGCAAATGGCTGCTTAGCATCTCAGTTTTGACGCTGTCGAGGACGACTCCTCTGACATCTTTAGGTTTTTCTGGCACACCAAAGATGATAAATAGTCCCAGACAATCCTCTCCTATCAAGTTACAGAATTCTTCCAGCTTCTCAAATCTACTTTTCTTCCAGGAAGACTCTTCTGTCCTTGACTGTGGACTGCAGAGGTCACAAGGCTTTGGCTCCACCAGAGGAAGAGAAGTCATTTGTAGAGTCTGTACTGCAAGCTGAAGCCTTATTTGCTTATCAGTTCCCCAAAAGGTCCAAATCCAGTCTGCCCCAAACAGTAAGGTTTGGTGTTTGGTCATTCTGGTGGTAGTAAGCCACTCATCAATTCCTTTTTCTTGGCAGAAAGTGATGAAGTGGATTAAGAAGATCTCATTCAGAGTATTTCCAGTGAGGCAGAGTTTACTCAGAGGATACTCCAATCCAAGATACTCCTTCAGTTTTTGAGCTGCATAAACTATAGCTTCACTGGCCACCTCACAGACACCAAGAACCTCTTTGTTGTTCTTCAGAGCCAACTGTGATGTTTTCTGCCCCATTTTTCTGCACTCAGTCACTGCTCCCAAATGTTAAGCGTGTGAACGTTGTTCAGAAGTGCTTCCCTTTCAGAGCGAACTTCTGCAATGAAGTCACATCTGTTAAAAAGCTCAGTTTCCTCACCTCTACAGCTTCCCTGGGATAGCTAAGCATACAGACGTGTAGCTAAACAAACATTTGAGGCTCCCTGTTTGTCATCTGGGAGTGTTGTGTTCACAGAGATTCCTGTTGTTTTATTAAGTTACAGATGGTAAATTCCACACAAAACAGCTGTTATTCTCTAGGCTACAATCACTCTACTTTTTGTTTTTTGTGGCACCGAGGATGGAATCAGCCAGGGCCTTCACACTGAACTATACCCCCAGGTATTTTTTGGGTACATTTTAATTTTTGATACAGGGTCTTGCTAAGTTGCTAAACTGTCAGCCTGACCTTTATCTTGTGATCCTCCTGCCTCATCTTACTATAGGATTGGTATTATAGGGATAGAGGCTACCACACACAGTTTATCCTCCCTTTCATCCTTCCCCTTTCTTTTTGCAGTACTTGGGAATGAACCAAGGGCCTCTGTACTACAAACCAGTCCTTATTATTCTGAGACAGGTCTCACTAAGTCTCCAACACTAGGCTTGAACTTTGGATTCTTCTACCTCAGTCTCCCAGAGTGGTGGAATTACACCATGCTACCATGCCCAGTGCCACATGCCTTTTTCTACAAGTAACTTCAAATTTGTAAGTCATTTCTGTTTGCTTTTCCTGTATCTTGTCATAATTTCTCATTTCTTAGCTCAGTTGAAAAGTATTTTCTTTCATATACAAGTTTCTCAAAGACTACAAATTTCTCTCTATTGATATATTTATACCCAAGAAAATTTATAGTTTAAAAACTAGAGTTTGTATTTTTATTGTTTTTGACACAGGGCCTTACTTTGTAGTTCAGGGCTGGCCTTGAACTCACTGTGCAGCTCAGACTGGCCTTAAACTCATGGTAATCCTCCTGCCTCAGCTTTACCAGTGCTGGGATTATAGGTGTACACCACCATACCTGGCCCTATTTGTTATTTTGAACAAAGCAAAATAAAATAATGACAATAAAAACACGAGTCAATTATCAGTTGACTTTATTTCCTCTCATATGGCATTACCAGCAGCATATATTTTGCAAATAAAATATATCATTGAACTATTTCATTAGTTATATTGTCCTGAATGAAGAATATTTGGTATCTGTAACAGTTTTATGGTATTTTAAACTAGGTTCTAATAACAAATTTGGGCTTCTCAAATGGTGGCATAAATTCACATTAACGTAAAACCCAAATACAGGCCAAGTCTCATACATTTACCAAATAATGAATGGTAGAGTTCAAACAAAACCATTGTTAGCATGTAATCATTTTAGTGATGAATATGTAATAATGGAGTGTTATAAGTTTTTTTGAAGAATAAGCTTGGAACTTGCTGATAATCAGAAATACCACTGATATTCAAATATAGTTTATAATCAAGTCCACGGGCACAAACCAAACCACCCACCTCTGCTCCAGTTCATGAACACCCATTCTAAGCAGTTGGCTATGAGCAATTATGTAATACTAAATGAAAGACAGACTTTTCCTAAACCAACAACAAGATAAATACAGATAGTTTTTGCTTCAGTTTTCTATGGTCTTTATAAAGACTATTTCGGTGTTTGTAACATTTTGTCTAAAAATATAGCTATTACAAAACTAATATTGCAACCTCAAAATTTTTGAATTCTGCCCCATTGAAAGCCTGAGAAATGTATAATCAAGTTTAGGTAAACTGTTAGTATTATGATATAATGATATATTTGGCAAAGTGGAAAATAAGAAACTTAATACTGAAAAGGTTTTTGTTTTGCTTTTGGTTTCTTTAGAATTTTTTTTTTACAAAATTTTGTGGTGTATGAATACTTATGAATGAATTCAAGTTAACAGTGTATTCATGGCCTTCAAATTCTTGGTCATAAGGTAAATGGATCCAAAATTAGGACTGAAATATTTAAACTGTTCAAGAATTTTGTAGTGTCACCAAAGAAGGGATATTCCATGTATATTAACTTAATTCAATGACCAACATTTAAAATTCAGCTGTGGAGAAATAAATATCATTTTGGTTTCTTTAGGAACTGGCTGGTATATGGAAATTTAGAAGTTGGGGGGGATTTTGTTTCCAATGTGACCTTCTCATCCTCATCTTCCTTATGTCTCAACTTATTTTCTGTGTGTACTCATGTGTATGTGTGTATGTGTGTGTGTGTGTGTGTAGGGGGGGGAAGAAGGGGGAGAGAGAGATGTATAAAATAAGAGGCAAGTGGAAGTGTGACTGGCAAGTGGGCACACTGAATGCGTAACAAAATCCCACATATAGGTCTTAAAAGCACAGACTGCACAGATGGCTGTGGCAAATGCAGATGTCACAAAGTCAGTCCCAAACCCACACTAGGGATGTGGATGGAGACACTGTGGTAAAATACTCATTTTAAATGCAACACTTTAAATATATCACAGATTTTTACATTAAATAGAGGAAAAACAATTATACTTTCTTTACCAGTGTCTCATTTTTTGTGTCAACTTCTAAATAGGAACATTTCACAATTTCCATTTTCACTTCTGCAGGAACAGAAGCTTGCGAGATAAACAACATACAATCCTTTGCCTGCTGTGTACACTGTATTTGAAAAATAAAGTGGAAAGAAGGCTAAGGGTTCCAAGTGCTTATTCAAGTTCCACAGTTACACATTTGAGTCTTCATCTGTGATGCTGGCACTCGGGGAACGGGCTGCAAAATCTTTAAACATATCATCTTCTTTTAACATGTGCTGTAAAACACAGAGATAGGAAGCCACACAGTTTTAATGATGAGCACAGAACTACACAGTCTCAATAAACATGTAGCCCTTTGAGGTTATTTAACAGATATTATTAAAAGAGCATTTTTGGTTCATTGTGCAAACTTACTGTGAGATTGTTGATGCCTTCAGAAAATGCACCTATCTGTCTCACTGTCCCTTCTGAATCTTCCATCTGCAAAGAACAAACCATACTGTAATATCATTTTCATAATTAGAAAGACAGTGAAGCAAAACGAACACAATTTAAGCTGAAGGCAAGTATTTTCTTGTTCTTACTCAACACCATCTATCTTGTTTCTTTTGATGATAATCTCTTTTCATTGCAATTGGAAAATGAAAAATGCAAAGAAACACTTTCTAGTACAGATGACTCTAGCAATTGCACAAAAAGGACTTGATTATAGAGCAAGATATAGTTTCCTATCTGAATTCTGGAAGGTTAGGTACTAGTATCTATTCATTCCTGACTTGTTTTAATACACAGATTTCCTTAATACAGTGACTTACACCATAGGTAGTCTGTATAGGCTCTGGTGCAGCCTGGAATGCTGGAGGCTTTGGGCTACCTACTTAGCCCCTCCGTGCTTCCATTTCTATAGTTAAATAAAAACACTCTATGTCTTTAAGAGTACCATGGACATTAATATGTTAAGTGCTATGGACAGAACCTGGAATGTGTAAGCAACCTATAAATGTTCACTATTACTTTATTATTTTTAGGAATTTTAAGAAAATAACCTTAATTACTAGATACAGTACATGAAGTTTCTAGTCAGTGTCTAAATGCAGCATGCAAGAGAGGTATACAGTGTTGCATTTACCTGCTCTAACCGATCCAAATCATCTTCATCATACAGGCGCATGTCCAAACCAGGCTTAAATCCCTTCTTTGAGGCACTTCCTGAAACCTGTCCCAATTCCATCGGACAAACATATTCTTCCCCATCTTCCTGCTTCTTCTTTCTCAGATTCCCAAAATTGCTGAAGGTAAGTTTCTTTGGCTTTAAAAGCAAAAACACCCATGGATTGGATTAATTTCGTATGACAAAGGACCTATAACGTGTAATTAAACTATACACCCCACCACACAGAGAAACTGAATGATTATTAAATCTGCATAACAAAAACAAAGGCATCCAGTCATATGATGAATCCAAATATAAACGACCCTAGTTATGAAAGAATAACTATTAATCTTACTCTTATCCACACAAACCAGCTGGACAGCCACTGTGATAAATTATGCTAAGACCTTTTATTTTGATTAGACAAGACTTAATGCAATAGGATTTCTCATACTGAATCTAATTGTGAAGGTTTTTTTCAGTCTAAAATAAGCAACTCTTGGGCTGGAGGTACAGCTCAGTGGGCTAAGTGCTTGCCGCCGAGCACTAGGGCCCTGAGTTCGATCCCCGGTCACGGAAAAAAAAAAAAAAAAAAAATAAAATAAAATAAAATAAAATAAGCAACTCTATATGTCTGTTTTGCTTCCACAGAAGCACTGGTAAATGGTAAAAGCATTCTCACTCTTTTAGAGAGACAATCTTAGCGATCACAGATGAGAGACTCCATTTTAGCCTCTGAATAGGCCCTGACATTATCAGGGTGACTGAGAAGGCTTCCAATCTGGCATGTCTTTTAAAGAAGGGATTCAAAGCCAGACGGAGGGGAATAAACAACAAACGAAGAACTTGGCGCCTGTTTCTGGAAGAACTGACAAGCTCCATCTCCATATTGAGTGGTTGAGATAATATATTGAGAAGAGTTAAGATACAAATTATTTATTTATTCATTCAGGTTTTTTTAATTGACAGGGTCACATTTACGTAGTTCAGGCCAGACTTCAACTCACTAAATAGTCCAGGCTGGCCTGGAATTCATGGTAATCCTCCTGGCTTAGCTTCCCAAGTGTATCATACCAGGCCAACAAATAAATTTAAAACAAAAAATATAGTCTGAATCGGATATAATCCACAAAACTATCAGAGAATGGATACCTAGTCTATCTTAAAGCCTTTCTTAAGTATTTTTATCTAACTTGTAAAGCTGTCCAATTGTAAGTCAGAAAAGGGGAAATCTTGTTCCTTTTGCTATAGGAAACACAGAACCACAGCCAGTATCTGGGCCCCAAGGAGCCTCTCTGCAGTGACAATGCATCGGCTATAGAAGCCAACATCCTGCTGTTTACTATTAATACTAACAAGATAAGTCAATTAACAGAAACCTTCAAATACAGATTGTCTTAATTACTCTTGAAAATGTACACATTTTAGCCAATTATGGTAACACATACTTGTAATAGTAGCACTTGGGAGGCTATGCAGGATGATTGTTGTGTGTTTGAGGCCAGTCTGAGTTACATAGTGAGTTCAAGACCATCCTAAACTACACAGTACGACACTCTCAAAAAACAAACACGCACACAAAAGAAACACAAAATATAAACACTTTAACCACCCATAAAACTTAGTAAAGCTCCAGGGAAATAGAATAACAGGTACTAGTCAAAACTGTGCTATTGCTTCAGGCAATTTATTAGGTGGTATCAGCTTGAACCCACCTTCACTTTGGCAGTAGCTGTTAAAAGTACATAGTCCGGTAACTCCATGGCATCTCGCTTCTGGTGTTGGGCCTCAGCACCAATCAGAAGGTTGAAATGAGTGGCCAAGTGTCTTCTCAATAAGGTCTTATTTGGTGGGATGTTTAATAACTGAGCCATTGTTTCTACATTAAAACGAGGTTCTAATACCTGTAAAAAAGAAAAAGGCTGAAAGGTATCACAGATCATACATGTTTGCACTGAACCTCACAATTTGCAAAGACTCTCATTTGGGTTATCTCCAATGATTCTCTTAACAGCCCAAGGAAGCAGACAAGGAATGGACTTTGAACTTTAATTTTCAAAGTGGTACAGCTGGTCCTGTAATCTAGGCTTCTGGTTTTGCAATGCTTACACTTCTGACTCTTTGGAGTGCTGCTTCTGGACGCAACATCAATGTGCAAAAATACAACCTGTGTAATTGCTGGGCTTTTAAATGATGGTCGTGGGAGATAGAGATGCTATTCAACATGAAAGAGGACAATAAAGGAAAAATGCATTTAAATCTGATCTAGGGTTTTATAAAATGAAAGTCTCTGAAAGTAAAGATTCACTACAAATAAGAGTAGGCGGGTTAGATAAGATGACAGGATGATGACAAGCGAACTGGTACAGAATGTCTCCCTTATCCAAAATGCTTGATACCAAGAGTGTTTTAGATTTGTGATTTCTTTTCGGTTTTTAGAATATTTGCACATATACAGTGAAGACTCTTTGGGATGAGAGCAAGTCTGAACATAAAATTCATTTGTGTTTCATATATGTAACCTCATAATTTTGTACAATATTTTTAGTACTTGCACTTTGACTGCACTCACTATATGAGGTTTGGTGTTGAATTTTTCACTTGTAGATTTTGCTCAGCCTAAAATATCCTATTCGTTAGAGTAGAGGAAACAAAATGAGAAGCCAATGTAAAATTGAAACAGAGTTTTACCATGAGTCCACCATGGACCCCGCTGCCCCTGAGATTGGGGGCATATTCTGCCAAGTCCACAGAACGCAGCCACTCCATTACGCGGTGGTTGGTCCACTGCTGCACTTCAGATGGGGTAATACTACTCTGTGGGAACAAACAACCACCATGAGCTTCAGCTGTTGGCTGACAGGATTCTCCAAATCAAATATGCATGTGCATGCAGCATAACAAGTCTGCCCCATAGAGCACTATTACTTGACATTCAACCAAATGTTTTGTGTTTTTTTTTTTTTTTTGAGATATGGTCTTGCCATGTAGTTCACGATGGCCTTGAACTTACTATGGAGCCCAGGCTAGCCTTGAGGTCACTGCATTCCTCCTGCTCAGCCTCCCAAATGCTGGGATTATAGGCATGTGCACCATGCCTGGCTCCCACATTATTAAAGAAAAAATGTTCATTTGAATTCTCTTTTAAAGAATTTATATCATAAGAGTTTTAAGCCTTCTAACATACTAAGAAGAAAAAGGAAAAGTTTTTATAGTAATATTCAGCTCTGTGGATTAGGAAGACAGGAAACAAAACTATACCTACAAAAAGTAAAAAACAACCTTAAACTCATTTGAGGTTGTAACCTGAGAACCATCATGGGGACAAAACACAGTAGAACCATCATGCGGACAAAAAAAAGTAAAGGAATACAGAAAAACAAAGGCTAAGAAGTAAATGAGGCTGGATTCCAGGTTCTAAAGAGACTGCCTTTCCCTTCAGGCTCCAAGAAGAAATGGGTCTTACTTAGGTTTTTTTGAGACAGGGTCTCACCCTTCAGTTCAGGGTGACCCTTAACTCATTGTGTAGAAGAGGCTGGCCTTGGACTTCTGTTGATTCTCTTGCCTCAGCCTCCTAAGTGCTGGGATTACAGGAATGGGCCACCACGCCTGGCGTGAGTCTTAGTTTTGTATACAGAGTCACATATGTGTAAAATGGATGCTTATTAGACCTCTGTCTGAAATGCTACCTCATCAGATGGCCGCCTCCGTAGACAGTTTGGTTCAAAGTTATTGATCCTTAGAACTTGGATGGCCCTTTTGATACTGAGATGGTGCAGTACACTCACAACCTTCAAAGACAGTAAGTCATCCTATAAAAAAGAACAGAAAGAAGCAGTCATTGTGCTGGCATACAGCAATGGGCTCTTCCTAGAGAAATTGCAAAACACTGGAATAAAAGTAGAAAAACCATTAAAAACAATACGCTTCATGAGATTGCTAGGGATTTCAAAGCTATCATTTGGTTACAGAATCCCCTTTTCCTGCTGTGAACAAAATCGTCTCAGGACTCTAAATAAAAGTTGTTCCCAACAAAGCTCTCTGCCAACTGCTTTTCTTCCAGATGATCTGACAGGAGAATGGAATCCCAGGGCTCTGATAAACTGTGAAAAGCACTTGGTGGATCATTACAAGAGACAATCTATTTTTTGTTCATTGTTGGTGTTAGTGCTTGCTAAGCATGTGCTCCACCACTGAGGTACATTATCAGACAAATATGGAATTATCAGACAAACTAAGGAATTTCTTTGTTCCTTTCTTGGATTTCAGAACTTTGTCTGCAGGTAAAGCAGGTACTTGTGCACAATTAAAGACATGGGCTACATTGCTCTTTTTCTTTTCAGCCCATAGCTACCACGAGGGCCAGTAATGTTCATTAATCATTCATGGTTTGGTTTTCTATACTGAGGCATATCCTGAGGAAAATTAAGAGTGTCCTTGTTAAGACTATTCCCCGGCCTTAAGAGTTCTCTGGTTCAACATCATTTCACTTTCCTCAGCACACTGTGACCAATTTTGGAAAAAATTGCAGGTTTGGAAGGCAGCTATGCTAACCACTATACCACCAACACTTCTGTAAAGTCAGAGGTTTGGGTGAGAGTAAAAAAGAAAAGATGAAATTTTAAGTATCAACACATATCACTAATCAATCCTTTAAGGAAAAACCTTGCGTGCCTACTGGAACATTTCCAAATATATCAAGCACACCCAAACAAATTATTTCAGAAGAAGGTGATGGGGGGGGCAATGGCAAGATAAGCACCAGTCTATTTCTACACACTCCTAGAAAACAAACAAGGAAACATCTACTGCAGGCACATTGATAACACATTTCTTATTGAAGAAAGGAGGAGGAAGAGAAGAGAACAGAACATAAAAATAGTTTTTAAATATATGAGACAACAGTTGAAATTCTCAACGTTCCTAACTGGCTACTATCTTACTCTACTCTTCCAACTCCAGACTGAACCACTTACAACAGTCATGTAATGCAACATTCGACCATCGACTCGTCCTTCATCAAACTGGGTCTTATACTGGGGAAGGCCAATATCATCCAACCATCCTAAAAGAGACAAAGCAGTATCATTACCATGCCCCAAACACCTTTTGTGATGAAAAAGACAAGACAGCAATATTTATTATTATTATTTTTAAGAATAAAAACTTCTTACTAGTGACCCAATTGAAATCCAGCTTTCCGTGATTGGTTTCTTCTTCAGATCCTAGGGCTTGCAATGCCAGCTGGAGTTTCTTTCGATGAAGTGAATGCTTGATTCCAAGTTCCTGATGTGATAAACAAATTCGGACCTTATAATTCTATCTGTACAGGCTGCATGCACTGGCAAAAGAATGGAAACTCTTCCAAAATGAAGCTAGCATTAAAACCCAACTCTACATTAGATTAGAATACTAACTAGGGCTCATAAACTGTTACTGAGTAAGGTATCTCTAGAGATCCAAGACTACCACAGTGTGTTCAGTGGTGTGTTAGACATTTTCAAGTGATTCATTTTCTTTATAATATAGGTCTTGTAGCATGTATAATAAGAATTTTACTCATAGTTTGTGCAAAATGTTAAATGACTGGGAAATACAATATAGGGCGCTTTTTTCCTTTTTCAAAATTAAGTTGAAATGTAATTTTATCTTGAAATATAACTCAATAATGTTATAAAATGATTTTGAGAAACATGAACTTAAGGTTTATTATTATGGCTATATAATTATTCATTAAAATGTTTAGTGGCTCAAGTATTCCATAAAACAGTCATCAAGATGAAGCCCTTCCTTTCAAGTGTATAAGGCAAAATAAGCAAGAAACAGTTGAAAACTACTCCTCCAACACTCTGTAACAGTGACTACTCATGCCCCTTTCTGGAATAAAACATAATCCTACATTCCTACTTTCCTTCTCTTGGTGTTTTGTAAACAAAGAAACAGTCACCTTCTCTAAATCTTGTTGAGAAGCCTGCAAAAGGGTTTGGCCAGATGCAATCCAGTGCTTGCCAGAATTCAGGTAGGAGCCCAACCCTTGCTCTACCAGCCAAGTACAAACTTGCTCCTTGGTCCATTTGGCAAAAGGCATATCCAAGTCACTACAGGAAAACGAGTGACAACATGAGAAACAATGTAAAGCCAACTCCATGGCTTGCCATTAGTTTTGAACAACCGTACATTTAGCAGACAAGGAAATTCCCTGATGAATATGTATTTGGCCATAAAGAGTTTAATTTTTAGTGCTTGTTTGCTGGAGGAAATACTAGAGTTTAAAGTTATGTCTGAATACCACTGTCTTTGTTTCAAATGAAACTGCAAAAGAGTCAATGTGATTTAGCAAGAATGTGTCATGTACCTGTGCCAACTAAACATACAGAACGCAAACATTATCTACTGCAAATATGTACCAAAGAAAAGGAAGGGCTATCAAGCGATGGGTGGAGAGGGGAGGGAAAGGGTACGAAAAAAGGAATTGAGATGTGTTATATACCTGTACCAACTCCCTGCAAGGAATGTAAACAGTATGTAGTACACACATACGGTAATAAAAAATTTAAATCTAAAAAAGACTAAATTAAAGATAATAACATATAAATAATATGTTGTACAGAAAAACATCAAGTTGAACCAGTATCTGAATCAATTTCAACTGATGGAGTTGAAACATTAGATTCCCAAACATGAAATACCCCATAGCACTGAAGGAAACTCAAATCTACCTTGAAATAACTTTGGCAGAATTATAGTTTCTTTGAATTGATAATCAATGAGAAGAGGACAATATAATGTAAATGTAGGAAAGAATAATCAAAACAATTTTTGTTTTCTTTTACTTAGATGCAGATACTGCAGTGCTCTGATATGAAAAATAAATGTGAGGAAGAACACAACTCTTCTCTCTTTTTTAATAGTAGCTTGGGGAAGTCCTTTAGTTTGTTCAAAGAGAATATATGGCAAGTGAGAATATTCAGTATTTGAGAGGAGACCAAAGAAAGTCCTCCTTGATGAAAGCTACATTCACTGTTCCACCTGTGTGGGAAGGTTCAGCCCATTATATTTTATCAGATTTTGTATCAACACTTTGCACTGTATGTTTGCCAACCCCACCCTTTCATCTCAGTAGATGACAGTATTGATTCCAAATCAGCTCTATGCTTTGATAAGGGTATAGGAAAAGAATTTACAGTCTTAATATGGAAAACATTACATCTAAGAACTGATAGAATTTATGTTTTTCAGTGTTTTTAGACTCCATTAATCTTTAATGTTTACTGAACAGTTATTATTTGCCAGCCACTTAACACATAATAACCCATCTAATCTTCATAATCACCTTTTGGGATAGGTACACACTAATTATGAAGATGACAATGACGATGGAAAAACTGAGGCATGGGAGTCATTGCTCAGGATCACCCAGCTGGTGTAAAGTAGGAAGACCAGACACCAAATCCAAGAAGTACTTTTCTGGGGGCTGTCTGTTTGTGTGGTGCTGGAGATTGAATGCAAGTGCTCTCCCATTGAGCTATACCACCAGGCCCTAGGACCTACTGTGAACCACTATATAATCCCACATTTCCAAGGCTATGCTTTTGAACATTTAATTGCTACCTATGTAAAGTTTAAGTCCAAGAGTCATCATTGTACAGATGTTGCTGACAATGACACTTTAGCTCTGGCTCTGCACCTAGCTCACCAGGGCTGAGTTTCTGTGTAGTTATCATTAATCATCGACAAAGTGAACCACTTTAAAAAGGATGGGCTCTTCCTTCAGACATGGCAGCTAAGCCACGACTTTACTTAACTCAGTGACTAACAGAGTAGGTATACACAAGGCCTTGAGACCTCAGTAGAGATGTTGAAGTCTATTCATTTGGTTGTTTTTACCTGTTAGTCTGTCCCAGATCACGAGACCAGCCAAGTCGAGGACCTGCAGTTGCCCTTGTCCCTCCTCTTTTGAATTCAGGCTCAGACATATCTTCTGGATTAAATGTAGTTGACTGACTTCTCCTAAGTCTGAAAAAGGCACAGCACATATGGCCCTGATTAAACCTGAGGCAGCTTCAGACTTTGAAATTAACCATCAGACCTTAAAATTAACCAGAATGTTTTAAACTGGTATGTACCTGAATTATCCCTCTTTGTATGGAGTAAACATAGATATATGAATTTAAATTCCAAGATCCAGTGAATTAATGGATCCCAAATTGTAATTTTCCTTCCATAAGAGAACACAAAAGCCTTACCATTTTAGGCCCATTTTCTGTCAATTTCCCCTTTGTCCCTACATTTGAGCAACATGTAACACAAGACTAAATCTACTTGTTTACTCTTTTACTTACTTTCCAAAGAGTCTCATGATACCTCTAGATTTCTTTCTGGAATCTGGAGATAGTGGAGACATGTGGAAGGTACTGTTTCCTTGTGGGTCTCTGGGCTGAGAAGATGCACCAGCTAGATTCAGGTGTTCTGCTGTTTCCTTTTCTGTTTCAGCTATTCCAAGATAGAATAAAGACTTGATGAATTTTAAGCATATGAAAGGAACATGATCAGATTTTAACTTTCTTGTTTCTGCAACTTAAGAATTCTTCTGTTGGTCTACAAGTCAGTGATTTACAAAGAATACACTGTAAATATGAAACCAGAATGTAAATGTACATTCTACTCTAGTTACTCTTTTGTCTATAAGGACAATTAAAAAATCACAATTTTGAGATTATATGTGTAATAGGATAGCCATATTCTTTCCTTGTGTGATCTCATTTAATCATGAAATTATTCTCAATCTCTACTACTTGGTACTGCTGAGTACCTCCTCCCATCTTTAAAATTACCATCTCCCTTCATTTTTGTCATGACACTCTCCTAGATCTGTCACTTGATAGTTTTTCCTGGCTGTGGCAATCCTGTTTTTTTCTCTCCTCCATTCCACCCTGAGATTGTAAGGATCTCTTAAAAAGCTCACCCACTCTAAATTCAGCACTAAATGATGGCTCTACTCATTGTAGGGAGGTGTTATCAAAATCTCTGGGCCTAATCTCTCTTCAGCCTCACACCTGAATGTCTGTCATACTGTCAATTCAATGTCTTGGGGTATCTTGGACTCAACTAACCCATACACTTTTTTCTGAATGTCTCCTTTCTCATGTTATTTGATATTTAATTAGTATTAAGTAACAATATCCCTGTTACTTTAGTTCAAACTGTCAGTTCTTTTTACCTATTCTTCTCCTTTGGCATTTAGAGAATCTGTTATCAAGTACTAGGATTTCTTTGAGAAATTTATCAATAAACAATAAAGTTATAAGATTTTTCTCTTGACATAAAATTAGAACCTCTTGATTTTGCCTTAAAAAGAAAAAAATCCACATTTGCCATTGCTAGATCTCCAAGGATGAACTATTTTAGTTCTTCTGTATCTCTTAGCAGTTTCCTCAATATAAGTTTTTACACTTTATAAAGAAAAGTAAAAGCTGTGCAAATATCCCAGGAACAGTGTTTTAGTAAAATATACAGGTTGTAGAAGTTCATTTTTCTATGAAGCAGGGCTGTGATTATAGGTTACAGTAAGCAGCATTTGCCTTTAAGCACTAACAGTACAAACTCTTTTAAGAAAGATACAGAAAACTATTTGAAGTAGTTGTCTGAAAAGGTCAGTTTATGTATCCAGCATTGACTCCAGACATTTAAAGTTACAGAGAGAGAACATCATCTCTGCTGGTTCATGTGAGCAGATAGGTGGGTACTTATGTACAGTGACAGCACCTATTAGGACAAGCCAAGGGACTCTATCCATCCCATTCACAGACAACAGCCTAAATGGGTATGCATGCCCTTGAAAATGTTGCACAGCTCACTCTCATTAATGAAAAATCATTGGTTTTTCTTCTTTCTATATACTGTACTAAAAGAAAAAATACTGAGTTCCTTCTCTCCAAAAATCACTTTAGGGGTAACTCTGATGATAATATGTGAAGTTACCTCTGTCATAACTATTATCATCTCAGTCTTCAAAGCAATGTCAAAAGACTGTTCCCCTAGTAGAAGTTAAGTCTAAAGCTATCATCTTCAGAGTCTTCTACAACTTCCCTGCCTGACTAAAAACATTTTTTTTGGAGGCTAGGAAAAAAGAACCCACGGAGAAGTGACTGTAAGGGTCTGAAAGTTCATGTGTGATGATACGTACATCAAAGGCAAGAGCTGGGCGGTACAATGCCAGGACATTCCTGCTCTGTTCTCTGTGGGCTGCCAGGACTTCTAGGGCCTCTAAGAGCTACTCACAAGATGTCAACAGCATTGGTTAATATA
This sequence comes from Dinomys branickii, assembly GCA_004027595.1. Taxonomy (NCBI): domain Eukaryota; kingdom Metazoa; phylum Chordata; class Mammalia; order Rodentia; family Dinomyidae; genus Dinomys; species Dinomys branickii. The sequence continues at coordinate 42,859 of PVLD010009075.1, read as the reverse complement.
CTATGTAGGCTTGGAAGCAAAGGGTCTATGGAGTTCTTTTTTAGTAGAAGATGGAAAGAACACTCTTGAATAGAGAACTACATTTTCCGATTGCTGCCAGCTTGCTTTCTAAAGATCACAGAGGCCAAGCGCAGGATTAGATGAGCTTGGAGCACAGCGCTAGTGAAGGCTGGCATGCAAGGTACAATACCTAGGGTGGGTGCACTGGCACTTCGTTTACGATCTTCAGATATCCCAACAACGCACACAATCACATGCAGCCCAATGGAGAGAACAAAAGGGGATGACAAAATGAAACACAGATCAGAAACTTCTCAAGAAACACGCACAGTGGAGGAAAGGCAGGCACTGTGCTCCGGGACTGCACAGAGACCCTACCAGGGCCATCCACAGGGGTCAACTGAGGCACTATCAAAATAGACGGGAAACTGTCTATAATGGAGACAAAGAGAATCACAGCTTTAGGGCTTTCCACTCTATACCACAGGACAGAGCTTGACAGAGGTAATTTATCTTCACAGTGCTAAATTAAATCCACTGAAGCCTTTTTGCTTACTTTTCAACCAAGTCATTCACCTTCATCTCTGAGAAAAGGAAATGTATACATAAATGAACAAAGGAAGGGAAGAGGTTGATCTTTTCCCTGTTCTAGAAGATCAGGCCACACGTACCCAAGTTTGGTGCACTTGCTGTCCTCTTGTTACTTTTGATTTTAAAAAAGCCCCGACCAAAGGAAGACCTGGCTTTTCGAGTGCCAAAAGCACTGTCATCCACAGAGGCTTCATGTCCTGGAGCTTTGGGGGGGAGGCTGCCAAACATGCTGTTTCCTCCTGGAGCTTTATCCTGAGAGAGGGTGACAATGATGTAGCAGAGCATTAATGTGCATAGTCATCAGGGCACCAGGGTCCACACTAAACATTAGATCATGTTACACAGACAACTCTGTTTAAAACAGTAACTGTTGTAACACATTATTAACCCTAAATGTCATATTATAAGCTAAAAAAATCCATTCTAAAAGCTACTTTAAAAAAAAGCAACAACACAAATATGTCTACCAACTAATCTATAATCTCTGTACTTATTTAAGACACATGCTCTCAAATTTTATTCGCCACATTCCTCAAAACACATGGATTAAAGATCTAATATAGCTAGTAATAGATCTCACGTTTATAGCACGATATAGAACTGCAACACAATTCACATTCTTGTACTGTAACTACATCAACACAAGCCTACTATGATTCTATAAAGCAGGCATGAGCCCAAGCTTTTATATTCACAAGGAGATTGTATTCCAGTTATTTTAAACATTCTTCTCAAAGAATAATAAAATGAAGGTGCAACAAATAGCTGTGTATTTTGGTTATGTGAATTAGTGGGTTATAGTATGTTATATTGTTTTACTATTACCCAAAGATAATTTCTATTGCATATTCTCATTTCTCTAATATCTCTTCCTTTTTAAATTTTTTTTTTTTTTTTGGAGACGCAGCTTTGCTCTATAAGTCAGGCTGGCCTTGAGCTCACTGTGTAGCCTGGGCTGGCCTCACACTTACTATGCCTCCTGTCTCCGTCTCCTCCTAGCTGCTGGGATTACAGGCGTGTGCCACCATGCCCAACTTTCTCTTGTTTTCTGTTTCTTTTGCAAAGGGTGAGAAAAAGGTGAGGGGAGAAAGGCATGTAGTGACTTTACTCTAAATACCTACTGTTCATAGTAACTAAAAGTTGATAGACAATATAGTAGTCTTATTATCTATGTCTCAACAATGGCAAAATCCCTTAACCATTTATTGAACTGAAAAAACAAAAAGGACCTTAATGATAGTTGTGTCCAGCACTCCTGGTTCTGTCTACATATGACACGAGGGCTGAGAGGCCAGGTTGTGCCTGGAAGTAGCCTGTCTACCTGACTAGAACATTTTCAAGGTCATGAATGAAAGTCATGGAAAAAAAAGAAATGTGATGATGAGGTCCTTAAAATCACCAAGGTATTTGCTTCTGATGGACAATGGTTGCATAAAAAAACTACTAGTCATCTAGGTAAGAAGGGCTTTTTGTGAAGCCTAGGGGACTCCAGTTATGGTCACTCAGAAAACCCTGTAGCATGACTGTGAGTTCATGGCTTTGTTTTTTTAGTAACTGATTGAGATAAAATTGAAATAATACATAATTAACTATTTAAAGTGGAGAATTTAGTGGCATTTAGTACATTCAAAATATTGTGCAACTACCTTGATCTAGTTCCAAAGTGTATGCATCATTCTAAAGCAAAACTCACACCATTACACATTCTCTTCTTGCACAACCAGTCTCTCCTGGCAACCACCAGTCTGCATTCTCTATGGACTTATCTACTCTGGAAAAAAATGGTGTTGCATAATATGTGACTTTTTGTGTTAGGCTTCTTTGATTTATGTTTTGGGGGGTCTGAAACTTTTGGACTACTAGAGATATTTAAGCAATTTACACGTAATGGAAGCAAAAAAATTTTCATATTTTAATTTGGATATTAAAGTTACCTCTGAAGGCTTCTGAATAGACTCCTTTTCCTGTTCAAAACAATAATATTTAAGGTTGTTACAGGTCTCCTTTGTATGCTCAGAATTTGTCACATGCACTTCCAAAAATAACAAAAAAATTACAATACTTCTAAGCTACAAAATCTTAGTTTCACTTGTTTCCTACTTTATTTTGTTTCATTAAAGCCTCCATTTTTTATTTTATGTAATATTTTCAATCTTTTATATTCATACTTAATATTTATCATTAAGCATATCATGGGAGCTAATAATTTTTCATTAAGGAAACCACAAGCTCTTGCTATGAGTTTTATTTGCAAAATGGGAAAAGTTGAAGATCCTTAAACATTTCTTTCTTAGATTAAAAGAAAAAAAAAAAAAAAGAAAAACACAGAACCAACCCCATCTGATGTGTCCTTCTTCAGATTGCCCAGACTGCTGGATTTTTGTAGACTTGAAGTTCTAAAAATAATAATGATAATTAGGATTAATAATAAGTGGCTCTGGTGTATCTATTTTTACGTGGAACATCTTAGGAAGAAACTAAATTGTATGTGGGTTGAATCCTGGCAATAAAAGAATAATCTGGAATCATGCAGTCACTTATGTGCTTAACTAAATTATATTATTTAGTTCTTTTAAAAGTAATGGTTGTTAATTGTCCTGCCAATAACTTAATAACCCACAAATGTTAGAATAACTGGAAAAACACTTAGGACTGTCCCATCCCTGTGATGTCAATATTTGAAAATAAACCAGTAGTTTTGATGGACTACTGGTATATCTTTCCATATACACATTTATATCAGAACGTTTAAATACTTTTATATTCCTTGTATCTACTTATAATTTAAAAAAGAATAAAGATTTTACTTTTCAGTTCACAGAAATCTGAGTCTGAATCTGGTAAAACAATTCATCTGCACAATGGAGGAGTTCCTATTGTTGCTCAGGCATTCACCTGCTACTGTCATGTCTAGAGACACTGTCTTCCACATAATTAGCATTTGGCTATATATAGATCTGTGATGGCCTTCTTAAAAAATTGAAACCAGGAATATGTGACCAATTCAAAGAGAAAGAAGGCTGGTGATATAGCTCAGTGGTAAAGCACATGCTTAGCATATGTAAGGCCCTTGATTTGATCCACAGCATCAAGGGTAGGGACAGTGATAGATGATAGATAATAAATATACAAACAACTAAGAGACTTTTCCCAGATTTACATTTATAATAAGTTGCTAGGAAGTGTCCACTATCAAATAAAGTATAGTGAAAAAAGAAATGATCTCATCTTTGCGTAATGCTGTGAAAAGTTTCCTAATTGATATTCAAGTTATGTCAGTTTATTAAACTGAAAGTTTAATAGGAAAAAAACCCAACAAATTCAGCTTTTTAGTCACCATATAATTCTCTGAGATTCTTTCTGCTGGAATAAAAATTGTAAATCAAGCCGAGTGTGGTGGCACACATGCCTGTAACCTCAGCACTCCGGGAGGACCAGGCAAAAGGATCGAAAATTCCAGCCCTGCCCAGGGAATTTAGGAAGACCTTGTCTCAAAATAAAAAAAGAGGTCTGTGGATAAAGCTCAGTGAAAAGGCCCTGGGTTTAACCCTCAACACAGTTAAAAGTATATTATATATCACAAATGAACTTTTGGCGGTACTGGGGATCGAACTCATGACCCTGTGCTTGCTAGGCAGGCGCTTATTCCACTGAGCTATATCCCCAGCCCCAGAAATGAATTAAAGGCACTGAAATTCAAGTTAAAACCTTATGAAAGAAGGCTAAAGATCTGCAAATACTTGACATAACAGAACAATGTTTCTTTGGGGGGGATTAACTTACCACCCTCTACTCTCACCCAGTCATCTCAACTGCATCATAAAATTGTATTAGTTATTTATTACTTTAACAGTTTCTCTCAAACACACTCTCTTTTTTCTCAAGCTTTAATCACACTTTTTATACTCAATAATGTATAACTTACAAAATACTATCACCCAGTGGAATTTCAACAGCAGCACCAAGGGTTATTTTTCCATCACTAAATGTTAAAAAAAAAGATTTATTAATGCCATGAATAAAAAACCATACAGATGGTCCTTGACTTACAATGGTGTTGAAAGTTTCAATAAATCCAACTGTAGTCGAAGATATCACCAAGTCAAAAAATGCATTTAATATGAGGTATAATCATAAAGGATGGTGAATGCTAAATTACAAATAATTATTGCAGTAATGACACCTTGCCATTAATTCCCCTCAAAATACTCTCCCTTGCTTCCAACACACATATCCCATCATTCTTGCCACTCAGTGAAGCATTTCTAGAAGTTCTCTTTTGAGCTTTTAGTTACGTTCTTAAGGCTACCTTCAAGTTTTGAGTTGACTCAATGTGCATGGCCATTTTCATCTTGGGAAAGAGCTAGAAGTGGCATGGTGCCAGATCCATTCAATAAAGAAGATGTGAACACACTGAAATGTTTTTATATGATAGAAACTGTCATAAATGTTTTGAATTGATTCAGAACATCAAGGTAAACAAGCTCAACTAAAGATACTCACAAAAAAGGACTCCCAGAACTGCTTCAGAAAGTGGAAAGAATGGGTAAGTGTGTTCAAAGCAAGCGGAAATATAGTGAGAAGGATTAGTGGTAAAATGTGTCTTTTACTACAATAACTTCCAAATTTAAATATGTCAGATTTTTCTTTACATCTTATACACCTAATTTACCAAATGACGTAAGTTAGCCTATTTTACCTTATATTTACTTAGAATGCTTATACTATAGTTGGGCAAAATTATGTAACACAAAGCCTATGTTATAATGAAGTGCTCAATATTTCAAGTAATTTATTGAATATTATGCTGAATATAAAAACCCAGCACCATTGTAAAGTTGAAAATTGCTACGCTGAACCCTAGTACGTTGGGTACTGTGCATATTCTAAGTGAACAAAATTGGCAAAACCAAAAAACATGTGCAAAGGAAGCTATTTCTATTATTTGAAATGTTATTTATTTGGCCTAAAGTAGGTTTAGGCCATTAATTTGGAAACATGCTGATAAAAACTACTTGCCTATAGAGAAACTACTGTATTGCTTTTCTATTTCCTTCATAGTCATCTTTCAAATAGCTTTGTGACACATGGCTATTACTATCCTGCTACCACCCTTTGATGACCACCTATGACCTAGAAAGTAAAATCCAAGTTCTCTGAAACCCCTTTCTAACCTGGCTACCTTGCCTCCCCAGGATGAGGTCCCAATACTTCCTGCTTCACATTTTCTATTTCAGTAATATACAATGATCATAGGTTCCCATGCACATGCCTTCCTGTTTCTTGTTCTCTTGATACAAGCTTTGGCTGTAAGTAAATGCAAAGTACATTTCTTTTGGTTGTTTGACTTTTTTGAAAATTTATATTGCAGTGTCAGACTGTGAATAACATACTTCTCTTCAAATGAAGTCTCTGGCTTAGGAGGCAACTTTGAGTTTTCAGCAGTTTCCACGCCTATGGATGCTGGCAATAATGAAGGGATTGAAACTTGCAAGATGTTGGTGTGGAGCTGCAATATAATTATAAAAGTAAAAACAAAAACAAAAACAAAAACAAAACAACCAAAAAGCCACACAAACACAAAACAAGCAAAACATAAAGTAAATATAAATAAATGACACCTCCTTTACAGGGGTGCTGTGATTTAACACTAAAGCTGAGTATAGTATTTTGTGAACAAACACTATTAATTTCTACCACTAGTCTTGTATGAAACAATGATCTGGTTATTTATTATTATGTTCTGTGTGAAGAAGCTGACTAATTTCAATGAACAGAGTTGATAAGAAGTGTAATTAAAACCAATTTCAAAGTACTTTGTAGTCACACTTGAAACCTTTTGTTTAGTGATAATATTACAGCAGCGTATGAAATGCTTAACACATTTTTCTCAAATGCTTTGTGTATTATAGGTCTGGATTCTGTGAAAGAATTTTAATGCTTCAGGTTTCTACAATTTATGACAACTGGAGAGCTGTTGAATTGTGGTCCACAAATAATAAATCAAATGCTTTAAAGCATATTTAAGTAAGAAAATCACCAGAAAGTATACTGCAAGTCAACTGATCAGCGACAACTCCTCACTTTTGAACTTGAGCCAGGTAAGGACTCATACCAGTGAACGTACTTTTTTGTGGGGTGCTGGTAGAGGACTGAATCCAAGGTCTTCACATTGAGGTATCCTTTAAAAAATTACTGGGAGACAGTTCTTGCTAAATTGCTCAGGCTGGATTTGAACTTTTGATCCTCCTGCCTTGTTCTCCTGGAGTGCTGGGATTACAGGGGTGAGCCACCATGCTAGACTGTGTGAACTGACTTTTATGTGCCAACAATTAGCAGCAGTCTCAACTTAGTAACTACAACACACCTACAGCTATGGTCAACTTACTACTGCCTATATGAGCTCCAAGCACCCTAAGAACTACATATTACCAACCTGAGGAGAATGTGCTTGCTGACAAAGCTTATTTGATGAAGTAAGTAATGAATTCAGCTTTGTGATTTTTGTTTTGGTTATGTAGTCATTATTTCCTTAGATACTCTAAAAGTTTATAAAGAGGAGGTAGTTTAATGGTGTATCTCTTGCCTACCATGGGCAAGGGCTGTGGGCTCATTCCCTGGCACCCCTCCAACAAAAGGATATCAAATACAAAAGCACAAGAAGTGTGAAGTCTTATGAAATAGGATACGTATTATTTTACTATTAGCTTTGTCAGTTTGAATCTTACAGTAATTATTCTAGGACAAGTTAGTCATAATGCCTAAAGTTCATATGTCTTTTTGGATTCCTAATCATGGGGAAAAATAATTATACTAAAAGACTGACCCATTTTCTTGTTTTTCAAACTCTAAACCCCCATTTCTACTGCACATCTCTCTTCTGACTTTTCTTTAAAAATGCAGCTGAACTCCCTCACTTCTCATGAAACCATTTTTGATCCAAAGTATCAATGTATCATTAAACTGGAATTTACACAGCAAAAAGTCTTTTAAGAATATGAAGGGCTGGGGATATATCTCAGTGGCATAAGCCCTGCCTGGCAAGCACAAGGTCCTGAGTTCAATTCCCAGTAAAAAAAAAAAAAAAAAACCTTACAAGAATATGAGACTATCTGGGTATGCCCTACACATGATAGCAGCCTCTATATATGCAGTGCACTTACTGGTTGTCAAATGTTGTTTTTCCCTTCAGTACAAATATAAATGCATTTTTAACAAGCTGGGGATTTCCCCCTTTAAAGTATCTTTTATTACTTAAACTTGTTTAATGAAATATCTTAGCCCTCTCTGATGTTTATGAAAGAAATTAATTTTTATTCAATATGAATTTTACATTCTTGTTATTATCAGCAACAGACAAGAAAGAGTAATGATGCCTGGCCCTTTGGTCTCTTCTCACAGCCCATTGCAAAATGAGGAGAGATAACCAAAGTCACTGTTCAGTTGTATAAAACAATATTTTCCATTTTTAGTCTCTCTACATAGTAATTTACAGTAAAATTAAGACATGACTTCAGGATAAAGATCAAACACAATGCCAGAAAACCATGTAGTCTCAGAGAAGCTGAGAGTATGCCTGTAAAACCCTTTGTTTTGGGTTTTTGAGACTGCTTTGGAATTCAGTATGTAGCCCATGCTGACTTCAAACTCACAGCAATCCTACTTCCATAGCTTCTGGAGTGCTAGGATCTAAATCCTTTGTTTAGACACTGGAAAGACTGAGAGTAGTAGCGTTACACTGAAACTTCAAAAAGCCTAAAAGTGGCTGTGGTCTTACTTCTTGGCCAGGGGGCCTAAGGCCAAGAAAGGCTTATGTGAAGATATGTACATGTGGACATGCTCTTGTCTAATGGAGTAGATTACACAGGGATCCATATGAAATTCCAAATGTTTACAGTATTATACCAAACCAGGCACAAAAGAGCAGAGGTAGTACAAAATGAAGAGGTGGCTCTGAACCTCTCTGTAATTTTTACAGGAACAAAGCTGAGCAAAATACTCATCTGCAAATAATTAGAGAAAGGAAAGAGGACTTGGAGGGAAGTACACAGGGCCCAGTGTGCTAGGACCCTTGTAAAGGGACTGGCCACAGGGCCTAGCTTTGATCAGGAATTGCTACAGATGAGAGGCACTTGACAGTTTTGAATTTACCTTCTTCTTTCCCAGAAGTGCCAAAAGCAGTTATGTGATGTCTTTCCCAGCGCTGTGCGCTGGGTATGTATGGGAAACAGATAATGTGTCCTCACGTTTCTAGCTCTTTAAACTGACTGGAATAATAGTCAAGAAATTGTGCCAGCAAAGTGCACTTGAGCAGCTTCACAAACATGTTTTTCTGAACTGGATGATACTAGAAGTTGGTGACTTGCTGGAATAAAATTTGGGTGTCTTTAGAGAGGAGGTGATTGTATTTTTCATGGGACAGAGATGTAAACTGTTACAGTCAAAGGATGGCATGACAGAGTTTTTCTAAATGTAGTTGCACCAATCTATTCTACTGCTCAGGTTCTTACAATGTGGTGCAGTCACTTGTCCATTAAGAGGTAGAGTTGATGTCTCCTCTCCTTGAATCTGGGTCAGGCTATGACCACAGCAGAATGGATGTTACGTGACTAAAGGATGCCTGTCCTCTTGGACAGTTTGACACACCATAAATGAGTTTAAGACTGTGTATTGCCCTCCAGTTTAAGTAAGCCAAGAGGAAATTTTATTGTCATCTTTTGAAGTCACCACCAGAAATGACCAAAATGTATTTACTCATATAGTCTCACTGTAGTGGACTGATAACTGGTGGTCAACTTATAACCCCCAGCTGAACTGAGTAAGAGTGGTGCTGGGTGTGGGAGGCCCGCTGGGGACTGCTGCCAGTGTAAGAGGCAGACCCGGAGAAGAAGGCGGCTACTGAGAGCAGAGAAAGGCTGCTGGAGCTGGTGGAAGCTGTAAGGAGCTGTTGGCTGTTTTGGAGAAGCTCATCATGCTGGCTTTCTTGATGAACTTCGCTGTTTTCATCCTCTGAGGAGCTCGGGACCTTGGCACTGAGAATGGCTTTGGCTCACTTTGGGGGAGCTCTGGTCCTCACTTTGAGCATCACTTCCTGGCTCTGGAGGGGAAGATAGTTGGTCTTCTAGAGAAGCTTGCTGCGTTGGCTTCCCTGATGGGAACTCGGCCATCTTGATCATTGGAGGAGCTCGGGACCTCACTGTTGCTTAGGATGGCTGTGGTACCTTTTGGGGGAACTCTGGTTCTTCTGAGTGTCGTTTCCTGGCTCCAGTGCAGATCCCTCAGCCTGCTAGCACAGCTCCTTCATTCCGCTGCCACAGACTTCCTAGATTCTACCACTGAGCTTTGGGCCTTCCCGGCACAGATCCGTGGAACAGGTGTGCACGACACATTGTCATTCATGAGAGGCACTATTATGAGCTCTAGACTCATGCAGGACATTGTCACAGGATCCAGGCCCTCAGCTGGATTCCTTGGTCTTAGTGTGTGGACAGATTTCCTGTACTCTTGTATATCGTTCTTTGGGTGACTATCATAAATAATCATATAAAGTGTGTGTCCTGTATTATATTGTTCCCCTTGCAAACTAACCTTCAAACCAACACACTCATTTATCCCCATTTTATTTTCCTCTACTTATTCTTTAATAAATAGATTATAATCTTGTATTTAAGGTATATACCTTGAAAAGATTTATATTTTTTTGTGAAATGACCTTTTTAAAAAGAATCTAGCTAGGTTCCCTGGGATGACCTTGAACTCCTGGACCCAACTGATCCGCCTCCTAAACCTCCCAAGTAGCTGAGAGCATAGATACATGCCACTACCATCCCCAGCTTGTCTTCCCTGAATTTTGTAAGGAATTTTGACATTGCTCAAAGCATTTGTTAGAGAGAGAGACACAATGCACATTTATAAAAGCAGCATGGAGTGACTGAGGGAGAGGCCTGGAGGACACAAAAACTGCCAGAACCAAATGAAAACTGAGAATAAAAGCATGTGCTCATATTATTAATAACGTTTGAACTTTCACTGACGTAAGAGTCTTCAAGAAGAAAATATGGACAATCTGTACATACCTCCTCTGGAATACTTGTATCAAATGGGTCATGGCTGGGAGACTCCAATACTGGAGAAATCAATGGACTTTTCTCCAGATCACTAAAGCCCTGCATATCCAACAAAGTGGGGATGGAACTGGAATTGAGCAGGTCTTCATATTCACCATCTTTGCCCAGAATACAATAAAGCAAAAAGAAGACAACAGTTTTTTTTTAATGTTTCTCTTCTGGAGGAAAGTAAGAATTCTAATTACATTAAATATAAAACATTTTCTTTTGGCCAGGTTGGTGGCACATGCCTATAATCCTAGCACTTAGAAAGTTGAGGCTGGAGGATCATTATGAGTTTGAGGCCAGCGTGAACTACATAGCAAAACCCTGTCTCAAAAAACCCCCAAACTGGGGCTGGGGATATAGCTCAGTGGAATAAGCACTTGCCTAGCAAGCGCAGGGTCCTGAGTTCGATCCCCAGTACCGCAAAAAACAAAACAAAACAAAACAAAAAAAAACCCAAACCAAAAATCAAACCAAGATAAAGCAAAATCCCACACATTTTCTTTTTTGGAGGGAGTAGGGGGTGCTGGAAATTGAGCCTAGGGCCTAATACATGCTAACCATGTTTTCTAGCTGCTAACCTATACCCTAACCCCCCAAAATAGTCAACTTTTTTTGGTACCACTGGAAAACAGCAATGTGGGATGACACCTAACAAACAGAAGCTAAAATGTGAGCACCTAAGGGCCAAGATTCCTGGGCCACAGAGTGCCCCACAAGGGTATTCATAAAGGAAGTTGGATTTGACAGGATCACTGACTCACAAGATTGAAAACCACATTAAAGGTAATTTATTCCAACAAAACCTCAGGTACATTTTAAACATTGGGGGCTTTATTAATTTTAGTTTAGGAAAAGTGAAGCTGCAGAATACTTGGTACAACAAATTAATTCTGAATAGCAACAGAGTCACCATTTAGACACCTTACTTTTTCATCACGGCTCTGCTCTGGAAAATACATAAAAGGAAAATAGAAAAAAAAAAAAAGACAGATGACTTTTGATCCCTCAAAAGAATCCTTTTACGGCACTTAAAAGCAAAAAGAACAACCTACCAGAGAAAAGCTACCATATATACTGCAAAGCAGCAATTTTGAGAATTTTGACAATTTTTTTTCCACATCTGTAGAAATGAAAAGGATTAACTCCCAAAGTCTTTTTTTTAAAAAAAAAGTAGAAACAGTGATTAAAACCTTTTTTATTGTTTGTTTTTGACACAGGGTTTTGCTATATAGTTAAGTCAGTGTTGAACTTGCTAGGCCAAGACTTACCTCGAACTCATTATCCTTCTGCCTCAGCCTCCTGAGTGCTGGGACTGTAGGTGCATGTGACTAATCTCTAAATAATGCTAAATGGTAAATCATAAACAGGGGTACCTTGCTTCATGAGCTTAATTCATTCCATGACTGGAGAAAATGGCTATGTTTACGTTGGTTGTGTTCATTATCCAATGCAGAGTTTGCAATATTTTGACAAATGATTGTTTGAGAACCAAATTGTTTGCAAACAAAAGCATTCATGAACCAAGAAACCACTGTACTTGTTCAAAGATCTTAACAAGATGTAAGTTTTTTCTTTTGTTTCATCTTTATTTTTTATTAGTACATGTTTGCCACACATAATGACCACACTCACCACAGGAAATGTGTGCCTGTACATGATGTATCTTAATTCTTTTTTTTTCCTCATTCCCTTTCTCCCTCCATTCAACCTTTCTTCCCCTCCCCTCTTACAAAAGCTGTTTCCATTTTTTCCCTTCCATTCTTTTTTCTTTTTTTGAGACATGGTTTCCCTATGCACGTCAGCCTGGCCTTGAACTCAGTTATATAGCCCAGGCTGGCCTTGAACTCACAGTGATCGTCCTGCCTCAGCCTCCTGAGTGCTGGGATTACAGGCGTGTTACACTATGCCTGGCCATTCTCTCTTTGAAACCTGTTTTCTTTTCTTTCCCTTCTCCCTCTCTCCCATTTCCCTTTCCCTTTGAGGAAGCACTTCCTACTTCTCAGTATCTAGCCTCTGAAACCTGCCATCCCCCTGCTTCATCTTCCTTTACCTTGAGGGGGTACCACTGAATCTTGCATTTTCTTGTACCTGTTCAGGCACTGTCGGAGATCTTCTATTTTCCGGTCCTATGAATAAAATAAATTATCATCTTTTTTTTTAGTACCTGGAATTGAACTCACAACCTCATGCTTGCCAGGCAGGTGCTGTGCTGCTGAGCTACATCCCTGCCCCTAAATTACCATCTTTAACACTATAATTTTAAAACAGTAAAGGCAAGTGTGACAGAATAAGAAGATGTGAATTATACACGTTATTCAAAGAATCCTGTTTTTTTGCGGTACTGGGGATCGAGCTTAGGACCTTGCGCTTGCCAGGCTGGCGCTTATTCCACGGAGCTATATCCCCAGCCCAAAGAATACTTCTGAACTGTAGTAAAACTGGTGACATCTAGAATATTTTTCCTATGTGCATGAGATACAGAAAAAGTACATCTGAATTTAGATGTACTTCAACTGCCATTAAAACAAATAAAAATAATGTATTAACATACAAAACAAAATCAATCAGCTTTATTTACTCTTCTAACTTATAAATCTGGAGAGAACTATGTCTCTATCTGTGTTACACATTATCAGTCATCATTTAGCTCTTGCCTTCTCAAGACTGTCACCAAATAAGTTGCTTTGATTAGTCATCTCTGTACTCCTTGCTATTAAAAACAAACACTTTTCATCCTTTCTCTAATTTAGTGTCTATACTCTATTCTACTAACCCAACTCTGTACTCCTTCTTTCACTTCTTTGTGTTTATTCCTATTTTATTTTCTCAATCCTTTGGTTGACAAGATAGTCTAACTTTTAATTTTTTGCTGGTGCTAAGTATGCAACCCAGGGCCCTGAACAGGTGTTTTATCACTGGACTATATTCCTAGTCCTTGGATATTCAACTTCTATAATCCCCATTATTTTCTAATTTGGACTATAAAATGCTAGATCTTGAAAGTTCTATCCTAGGCCCTCTCTCTTTTGCCATGCCCTCAATCGTGGCACATTATTAGAAATGGTGTCCTCAGTTGAGTTAGGCCAGTTTGGCAATGAAGCACGTGTACACTAAGGCTGCCCTCTTGAGGCACGAAGCTACGGTATGGCTAAGACTGGCCAAGAGAGTAGGCAGCACTGTTATTAACAAAATCCCAGGATATGTGCATAGAGCAAGTCCCAAAGCCCTGCATGTGGACTTCTCTTGAGAACTCGAATCCCAGACCTGATGCTGGGGGATGGGAGGATATACAGAAAGGACTGGACAGTCATCTCCCTTCATGGTACCCCACCCTCATGCTGGAGGGTACATATTTTTTCCCCTGCTCTTATTTAGCCCAAAGTAGCTCTGCAGAGCCCTTTCCCCCCCTTTTTTGGTCTTTTTGAGACAGAGTCTCACTATGCAGTTCAGGCTGGCCTTCAGTTCACTTTGTAGCCCAGGTTGGTCTTGAACTTGCAATGATCCTACTTCCTCAGTCTCCTCAGTGCTGAGATTATAGGCATGCACCACCATGCCAGGTCAGAGCCTTTTTTTTTATTCATTCATTCATTCATTCATTCATTCATTCATCTTTTGTCTTTTTGAGACAGGGTTTTGCTATGTAGTTCAGGATGACATTGAACTCACCATGTATAGCCCAGGCTGACCTCAAAAATGGTGATCCTCCTGCCTCCTGAGTGCTGGGATTACAGGTGTGTGCCATCATGTTCAGGTTTTTTATTACCTTCAATAAATATAAAACTCTGCCACCATTTATGCTTGTCTTGACCAATTCTTGATTAGGGCAGAAAGAACCTAGAAATCACCTGTAGAAGGAGACTCTAGCACTCCAACGCCCAATAACACTCTGGTATGGCCCCAGGAAATTCCAAGAAACTATAGGAAGCCAAGGCTGGTCTACTGGAGAGAGAGAATTTGGAGATGAGAGGAGTCATTCCAGTTGGGGCCAACCTACAATAATCGATCACTCACCACACATGTAAATTGTACTATTCTATATCATTCAGTCCCTTTGAACCATTAATAGAATCTAAAGATCAGCTAAGCCAGACTACACCAGAAGAACCATCTAGCCAACTCACAGAGGTATGAGAAATAATAAATGTGTTTTCCAGGAAGCAAAAACCAAAAGCTACCTGATACATCAACTATAGCCTCCACCAACTTACAATTCTGCATTTCTCCTAAAAATTATGGGTTTCATTCCCCACTAGTCTACAATCCCACATTAACCCTAAGGTTTCAAGTTGCATTCCAACTTTCTATGAGAAATCTCCTTTACAGTGTCCCATGAACACATCAGATGAGATGTATCTAAAATTAAACTCATTATTTCTCCCTAGGACTTAAGCGTGTGCTTGGATTTCCTTAAACCTTTAAAGGAATGATTATCTTCCAATTGTTGAAATTATTCTCCTTTCTCAAACCCAAAGGTCTATAAATCTTATGTATCTATTATAGGCAGCTAAGTCAGATAGAAATTAATATACAGTCAGAGAAAGAATGGGCTCTCAAGGACGCTGGCACAAAAAGACATCAAAATTGTGGCTGGAGGTGCACCTGAAGAGGACCAAGCCTCAGGATGAAGGTGCGATGGCCAGGCCTATGCGCCTCCCAAAGGGATGAGCAGTAACATGGAATTGTACTGTAATTAGCACCACTGGTGCAGGAAGCCCAGTTAGGCATCGGGTGCCCAGGTGGGTGACCAGAGCATCTGGAACAATCCCTTTCCAAACACGTCTTTGTTCTTTCCACGCACCCTTGCTACATGACTCATCTGCCTACTGGATCAATGTTAGCTGAGCAGCTGTACTTGTAACTCTGAAGCAGTGATGGTGAGCCTTTTAGAGACAAGTGCCCAAAGTGCAACCCCAAACCCACTTAGTTATTGCAAAGTGCTAATACTACAATTGAACCTGAATAGAGAGGTTTTTAGTTGAGAAAAAACAAATCACACATTAACCACTTAACAGTTTAATTCAAGTGTCACTCAGGCAGCACCTTTGTTTATATACTGAGTATCTTGAGTGTCACTCGTGCAGGTACCATTTCAAGCAGTTGATTCTTGCATTGAATAACTTCGATGAAATTGTTATTTCTATGTTTCCTATTACCTTATAAAACATAAAAAAATATGCAATGTTTGGCCATGTTGTATTTAAACAATTAGTCTGGTAAGTGGTTAACATCTTTTGTCTTAAAAACATGCATGCCATAGGTTCATCACTTCTGTCCTGTAAGTTGATTGTGTAGTTTGACCCATGTTGTACCCACAGTATGACTTTGCTGTATAAATTACCCTTGATAAAGGGTCTTGATGGCCACTCCCTTTGGGATTCCTTCTGGTATAGGGGGAAGAGGTCTGTAGGCAGGAAAAAAATATAAAATGAGGGCCTCATTAGGGCTTTCTGGGTAGTCTTTACTAGAAAGGGGCTAAAATTTAACTAGAGCGAACAATTAACAAGACCAGAGAGAGCTGATAAACAGAGGACTGAGGAAGCCAGGCAGATAGGTGCCCTAATAGCCACCTCTCCCTACCTTCAGTAAAATGCAAAGGAGATGGGGTAGCCATTTAAAAAAAAAAAAGCTGTTATTTAGTATATAAAAATATACTTATGCATCTATATTCATACATACATATATGCACACTCTCACTTTAGGGTCACTACATTACTGAACTACTCTAAGCTGCCTTTCTGTAAGCTCTGTCCCCACTTACCCATCACAAAAGGGCAAGAAAGAACCAAACTACCAGGAGGAATGTGCATACACAATGGGATCCAGGTTAGGGTTTGGGGCCTGAGATCCATTTAAGAAAGTCAGAGAACCAAGGAGGTTGTGCTAAGTTCCAGGCACCCACCTGGGGGGCAGTCCCCCAAACGTGACCAAAGGAAGCTGAGGACAAAGGCCTGGGGTATCCAGTCCTTGGAGGCCTCTTATCTTCACCGCTCACAAGGTAGCTTTCTGTCCTATTTTTCCCCCTTACAAATAAAAGTTTTCTCTTTTAAATTTTGCTGCTTTAGCTTGCTACTAGCACTGAGTTTACCGTCTCAGCTGGCTGTGAGTGGCCATGCAGTATCACCCCTGACACAACGCTGGAAGCCCGGAAGATGCTCTTCTTATTCCCAATAAAACTTTCCCAACTTCCTTGGGTTTGTGGCTTCATTCTTCCACGTTGTGGGACCATGAATTCAGCACCTTTGACATCTAACAGGAAGGGAGTTATAGTTCTCCTATATCATATCTAGAAGTTTCTCTAAGATTTATTCCCTCCTTAATATTGCCACTGCCTGATTTCAAGCTCTCTCCATTTCTCACCCAGACTATTTTAATAACCTCTTAATTGTTCTATTTTTATATTCCTTCTCTTATTTTTACCTCCATTCTGCCACCAAAGTTACCTCTCTAACATCACAATTCAGCTGTGTCACTACCCAAAGTCTACAAGCTAAGATCGCCCAGTCATGGACCCTGCAAATGAAGATGCCCACTGTGTGACTGAGCTGCATGGTCAGCCTCAGATCCCACCCTCAACCTGAGTGTCTCCTGCTCTAGTACTTTCCTAGTATGCCTCACAGTGTTTCAAGCATGGGTTTTGAGGTGTGCTTTGGCTTGTGGACCTGAGATACGATAGATGAAATAAAACGTGGGTAGAAAGGAAACAAGGGAAATCGAGATTTTAAAATTGTACTAAAAAAAAAAAAAACTATAGCCTTCAAGACAGGTGTTTTCCAGGAAACTCAGTCAAAAAAGACAATTTTTAAAGGTTCTTTTACAATAGCCTGTAAATTAGGGTTCTGGATCTGTGCTTTCCACCTGTAAATTTTACTTCTTTCACTGCAGGAAGCAGCAACACTACTAATGGGCAGCATCAGTGACATGTAACGTATCTCAGCCTCAAGCTAATGCTTCCACTGTAAGCTGACAGAGAGCAAGCACTGAGCATATACACATCCTAGATCACCCATCTTAAAGACACTCCTTAATGTACCCCACACTAGGTTGTATGTAATATGTCTCTCATTTCTCAGAACACCTGCACCCAAGGATGGACTCCACCAAATAAACCCTTCTGTTACTTTTACTAGCCTGCCTTGAAAATTCTATTTATTTTTATTTTTATTTTTGGTACTGGGAATCAAACTCAGGATTTTGCGTTTGCCAGGCAGGTGCTTGTACTGCTGAGCTATATCCCCGGCCCCAGAAATTCTTTTTCAGTAGCAAGAATTAGCAAACCTACAAACTTATTTTAAAAGGGTCAGATAAGTTTCTTATAGACTCAACATGGTGATAGACCCCTCGCTTTGAAGCTATGTTTTCCCTTCTTGATGACAGCCTGTACCCTTCTCAGAATTTTCCTAAAAAATGTTCTTATAGAAGCCTTCTGAAATCCCCAAGGAAGTTATGTTACTCTTGCTGCTCTTAGAGTAATCTGAGCTTCTGGTGAGGTCATTAACCCTGATGGTTTTGCTTACTGTTGCTTTTTGAGAGAAATTAAAATAAAATGGATTTCAGTTATTTGTTTAAATAGAAGTTATCGCAGGCAATTTGCTGATTTCTTTTTATTCAATAGTAGTAAAGACTAGCAAAAAGATAGCTATACATGGGCAAATGAATATGACAGTGAGTTTATTTCCACTTAATAAAGAACAAATAAAATGAAAAGCAAAAGCAAATGATACAAGAAAAGCACAGCAGGGAAGAGCTAAAGAAAGTTATGATGAGAAAAATAGTTCAAGCCAAGTTCTTCGGCACTTTTTTTTCAGTTTCTTGAAATTACTCTTGTTGAGAAAATGACTCTCTGTTCTCATCATTCAGGAGTGTGAGGGGAAAGCAGTCTTGGTGACAGGAGCTGAACTTGACTCCTGCTGACTGCTAGATACGTGGGATACAGGTAGGAGACCGGGAGCTCAGGAAATCGCTCCTCCGCCCGTTCAACCTGGTGGAGGGCACCCTGGGACCGTTTCTCCCTAATCACTGCCCTCCACCCACTTGAGCTTAGACAGTACCCTAGAAACTCTCTGTATGCCCCCAGAACAAAGCACAGGCAGCCCCTTTGTTCCTCTCTTGCTCTTAAGCCTGACAGTGTGATTTGTTTGCATGGTGTGCAGCTTTTATTTTCTGTTGGCCCAGCACCATTCTGTCGTACGTGACCTACAAAAAACATAGTTGCCTGTCCTTTACCACTGGGCGTATATTTTGCAGTTCTTTGCTTGCTATACACAAAAGCTTGGCATCTATCTGCTGGATCTACCACACATTTGGTGAGCCAGCTGGGAGACAGAGGTATTAGCAGGCTTCACCAGACATGAGAAAAATCAACAGCCTGGAGATCTCATCAGACATCAGTCAGGCGTCAGCAGTCACTATACAACAGCCAGAAGAAGCCCAGCCAGAAAGGAAGTTGATTCCCCTCTTGGGGATATTTTCTTCTCCTTTTTACACTCTTGTTGGGTACACAGGACAGATTCCCAGGATGAACAGCTGATATGGTCACTATTTAGAGATGACCAGATTGTGGAGCAAAACGCTTTGGCCTATGCAGGGACCAATGCGTGAGGGCTCCCACACACTGAGTGGGTCGTGTATGTAACACTCCCTTTTGCTGTCAGTCCTTGCAGCATGGGGTTCCCTTTAAGTAGCTGTGGTTTCCCTTGCTCCTACAGAAATGCAGCTGAGCAGAACAGAAGTGAGATGGGTGGCTTACATGTGTCCTTCACCCATGGAGCTGGCGAGGGCTGGGACCTGGATGCTTTGGCCTTAATAGTCCTCTAAGCCCACTTACTTGATGTTTCACCTGGAACTGGGAGGCATGGGCCCAGTCCACCTAACGTTATTGCTTTTTTGTGTAGACTTAAGCAGCCACTTGTATAGCCCCAATGATATGTTGACCCCTGTGAGCTGTAGGATCACATGGAGGTTGTCTTCTCTCCCTCCCTTGAGAGAATACCCCCCAACTTCTACTCAAGCTTTTGTCTATTGGAGAACTCACCTCATTAGGGTTTATGGTGCTGAATAATGCAGGGAAAGAGACTTGGAAGTACAGTGCTTCCTCATGCAGGAAAAACAGAAATTTATGCACTTTAAACCCTTGTGTGCTGAGGGGTTACTAACGCTAGTAACCCCTAACCTCTAATGCTAGTCCTTTTCCCCTATTCTACTTGGTTTTGTTTTAGTTGTTGTAACTGTGGTCTCAAGATGTGTAACTTGTGTTTGCTGACTAAATTTTCACATTGCTTGACTTTTACTTTGCGGTTTTGTTACCAGATTCCAAAGAGTGATGGAAACAAGTCAGAGTGCATTAAGTGCAAATGGCTATGGCATTGGGCACAGGAATGCCCTCTGAAGCTTCCAAGCCCTCGCCAGGCCTGTCAGAGCACGGAGTGAGGAGATCCTTGGCATCGAAGGCGGACTGTCCTTGCTCCCGAAGCTTGGGAAGAATGCCTGGATATTCAATGATGGTGCTGGGGGCAGCCTGCATGGCACCCCCAGAACCATGCTCCATTTCTGCACAATGCCAGGCTGGCTTATTCTAGTTTCTTGTTGGGGTGAGCTTTAATTCTGTTCTAAAGCTGTGGGTCTTGAAGGACTTAATTGGATAGCTTTCTTTATCCTACTCTAAGTTGCTATTTAGATTTCCTTTTCCAAACTACCTTACAGTGGTACCAGAGCGCTTCATAATTGCAAGAGATACACACTTCCTACTCAGGGCCACTCTAACATTCAAACTTCTGGCAACCCATGTCCTAGCTGCTAGGGTCCCAGCAGCCTGAACCCATGGGGCTCAATGTTTCTGCCTGGGTATTGATCCCCAAGCATTTGGTGGCACCCCAGAGAAGCCTGTCAAGGCCACTCCAGTAGTCATTCAGCTAGAGACCCCTAACTGGATCCTCACAGAAGATAGTATTACTTTTATGAAAAATGTTAGGCAGGGGCTACAGCCCATTACTGATAAGCTTTTGGCTATAGTGTTAGTGGTGCCACGCCAGTCCCTATGCCATATACCCATTTTACCAACAATCAAGCCATCAGGAGAATATCACTTAGTATAAGATCTCAGAGTGATCAAGGAGGCAGGGGTACCCAAATGTCCTTTCAGCACAGGTCCCAGGGGACATTAAATTTTTTTCTGTCCTTGATCCCAAAGATACTTTTTTCTCTATTCCTGTGTATCCTAACTCCCAATACTGGTTTGCTTTTAAGTAGAAAGGCCTTATACAACCCTTCTAACCACACCTTCTGCCACGGAAGTACAGAGGATAGGTGGATTCACTTCTCTAGGGTAAAACCCAAGCCACTTGAGGCACCAGAAAACAAAGAAGGGGGAACCAGTGGGCAACCTCAAGTTTCTTTTCAGAAAAGAAAACACCAACCAAACCGTTGAACCTGAAAAGTAAGCCTACTCTTTTGTTTGCTACATTTGAATCCCAAGTTATAACATGACCTCTTTCGTTTTTTTTTTTCTGTTTCTTTTAGGATCCTCCTGGATGATTCAAAAACTGCCTCTAATAGAGATAAAGAACAGTGGGTTTTTTTGTTTTTTGTCTTTTTCAGACAGGGTCTCGCTATACAGTTCAGGCTGGCCTTGAGCTCACTTTGTAGCCCAGGCTGGCCTCAAACTTACAATGATCCTCCTGCCTCAGCCTCCCAAGTGCTGGGATGCCAGGTGTGTGCCACCATAGCCAATGAACAGTGATTATTTATATAAAATTTTAAGACTAGTTACATCTTTTCCTTATCATCAATAGTTACCAAAGAAATTGATATGCAGCTTAGGTCAATCATAGTGAACCTTTTAGAGACAAGTACCCAAACTGCAACTCCAAACTCACTTATTCATTGCATGGTGCCAAGGCTGCAATTGAACATGATACTGAGGTTTTAGTTTAGAAAAATCAACTCATACATTAGTATCTTTTGTCTTAAAAGAAAAAGAACACATGTGCCATAGGTTCCCCACCACTGGTCTAAGCCAACTTTCCTAGTGTATTGTAGTCCTTCAAGCAGTGGTGGCCATACAACATTGTAGGGACTAATAATCTTAACGGCCAAAACAGAGGGGTTATATTTGTCTGTAAAAGAAGAATGTGGCTTTTACGTTAATCAATCTAAAACAGTAAAAGATATAGCATAGAAGCTGGATGATCATGGTTTTAAGACCTGCAAAGAACTGTCCTGGCCAAAAGTCTGGAAGTGAGGAACTTGACTACTGACCTGGACATGGCTTTATTAATGCTTTTGGTAATTTATTTTGATCTTACATACTTAATTTTTTGATCAATTTTGTCTCTTCTTGTGTGACAGTGCCAAACTACTGGTAATGGCATAAGCCCAAGATCAAAGCCCACTTTCATGTTCATGGCCCATGCACAAGCCCTTGGAGGCCAGCCATGGTGGGAGGCTGAGGCAAGGGGATCCCCATGAGTTCAGGTAAGCCTGGGCTACATAGTGAGTTGAAGGGCAGCCTGAACTGCACAGAGAGACCCTGTCTGGAAAAAAACATGAAAAAGAAACCCTCAGAGGAAGAACTCAGCTCCCTTTATCTCTTAGACTGGACAGGATTAGACATCCTTGGTCCCCGCATAGGTAGGGCCGGTGTCCCTACTCAGAAGGAAGTAGCCATGGAAGATGGACTTTCCTCCTTTGGCATCCCTCAAAGGTTTTGGGGGACCAGGTCTCTTAGGAAATCATCTCTCTCCAGGCTTGGATGGCATCCTAGGGCTAGTCCACCCTAATCACTCCCCTGTACCCACTGGACCTTAGGTAGCACCCTAGAAGCACTGTATATAACCCCAGGACAAAGCACAAGCAGCCCCATTTTTTGTCTCTTGCTTTTTTTGAGGCAGGGTCTTGATTATATATATATATATATATATATATATATATATATATACACACACACACACACACACACATACATATATATATATATAGTTCAGCTAGGCCTTGAACTTACTTTGTATCCCAGATTGGCTTCAAATTCCCAGCAGTCCTCCTGCCTCAGCCTCCCAAGTGCTGGGATTACCTGCATGTGCTGTCATGCCCACCCTTTCTTGCTCTTAAGTCTGAAAGCCTGATTTGTCTGCACAGCGCAGTGTTCCTTTTCTGTCATTCTAGTACCATTTCTCTGTTTACGACCTTCAATCATGCAGCTGCTTTTCCTTCACCATCGCGTGTACACATTGCAGCTCTTTGCTGTACACAGAGCTCGGCATCTACTCGTTGGACCCACTGCACAATAACACATGGACAGCCATGGAGATCAGCAAAAAACATGCTGCCTTACAAAGCAACAGAATCCCTGCTCCTGGCAGGATGTAATATCAGATGTGTGTGAAAAGAGCCAACAAGGAGGAAAGACATTTGGAGACACAGATTACTAAGCCAATATACTAAAAATACATGTCAGAACCTCACATGGTTTCATGGAGCCCGTGTCTCTGTTTTCCGGTATTTCACTTCTCAAGAGGGGAGAGACAATTCCAGATGGAAAAGAGGTCAGGAATACAAAGGAAACAATGTAGAGATAAAAATTAATGGGTTGGTCTAGCATTTCTAAGATACACAATGGGACCTACTTTCTCCTATGTACCAACTGACAATATAGAACTCCTCTGATGGTTTGATTGTTGAGTATTTTCTAAATTCATGGGAGAAGTAGTATTCCTATGCACACAGCTACCATCACAACAACCAGCACTGAGACTATGTATGCTTGGGTAGGGAGACTGAATGCTACTCCTACTGTCAGTAGTTTCAAACTACGGGATTGCATGCAATGGTCAACATTGTAACAAAAAATGTTACAAAAAGTTCACACAGGCTGGACATAGTGGTGCATACTTGTAGTCTCAGCACTCTGGGAGGCCAAATCAGGAGGATCACAGGCTAGCCTGGGCTACACAATAAGATCAAGACAGGCCTGAACTACATAGCGAGACCTTGTCTTTAACCCTTGACCCCCAGAAAAAGCGAAACAGAAATATTTAAATTTCATCTGATACCTTTTCTTCATTTGATGCCATCAAAGACTCCACAGCCTTTTTCATTTTTTGTACTTCAATATCTGAAAATGATATATCAAATCAGAAATCTATTTAGTTACTGTGTACAAGATACTCATCAGACTGAAATGACTTAAGGTAAAATGTTAATGATTTGTTTTAAATGGTTTTTAAAAGGGGCACATTTATTACCCATACCCTCTTTACAGACTAAAAGATAAAAACCTCTAATCTCATCTAAACAGTTGTCGGTCTAACAAAAACAACAGGTGCTAACTATCCTCCCTCATAGCAACATTAGCATCACTGAAGATCAAACTTGGGGACTGTAAATACAGAAACACATTTGTCTTTTATAGAAAGAAGCTATAAAACAGTGAGTGGAAAGCACATTAATGGAACACATAATGACCAAAGCAGAGAGAATGATACTCAGTTATAACCAAGACACAGGCACGCGTGGGAAGAGCCTGACGGAGCGTGTAGTCATGCTCAGAAGCTGCGTGTAGGTTCCAAAGAGAAGGGTTAAGTACTTTGCTTCATCTATAAACCTCATTTCCCACACTGGTTTAGAACATTTCAAGACATGAAGGCTAAAATGAGCTGGGGGTGATTTTCCTTAAAATTTTATATCCAAATACAAAAAGTATGTTACTTGACAATAAAAAACTAAAGTATTTTAAAGATAAAAGTTCAACCAAAAGTGATACAAATTTAAAAATTAAAGTAAACATATTCACTTATGGTTACATGCTTCTAAGAAACAAATTTTTAAAACAATGCAGTTGACACTGACATTTTAAATTATAAATCAATCTTTCCTTCCTTCCTTTCCTCCCTCCCTCCCTCCCTCCCTTCCTTCCTTCCTCAAATACCTTTGACTTAGTGATTCAGTGTTTGAGGGAAAGAATCCATTAAAGATTTATCTTTATGTGTCATAAGTAATCCAGGCTCCATGAATCAGCCTAAATGAAATTTCTTTTATTAACCCTCAAGAGGATACAAAGAAGCATCTAATATAGCTCTCAGCCAAACAATGAACTTCAAAGCATGAGAAAGCTAAATCAAAGCTCAAAAGGATCTTTCAACTGTGGTAAATCTTTAAACAGTGGGTTTTCACAACAGTACAAACGTTACTTTCTCCTCTTTGCCGTATCACCAGAGAAAACATTTCTCATCTCCACCTCCATCTGCCCCATTGTAACTGTGGAGCAGGAGTGCTGACTAAGGCGAAGTTTACATAGTGACCTTATCCCCTTGTTGCAATTGTCTGTCCAGCCTCTGTTTTATACACTCTGAAGAAATGGAGGGCTTATTGATGAAGCAACTGTACATTTTTGATGAGAGAAATGTTTTAAAACACATGCAATGAACAAAGTAGTACTTCTGGTAAATGTAAAGGCTGGTGGAAGTACACCAAAAACCTTACTTTTTTCTTTGAGCTTCTTTTTAAAATTTTCATCTGTGCAGGAAAATCCATTGAATTGCAAGTTAGCACATATCACAACAATAAATATTACCTCCTTTTACCTAAAATAAAAGGAGCCTAACCTCACAAAAACAGAACATGAAACTATTTTGTCACCTGAGGATAAATAATACTCTCTGTGAGGTTTGAAGAAAATGTGTCATGACTCATGAGAAGACCCAAATTCAAGCTACTGCCTCTGGTTTTCATTTTGCTTTCTTCCTTTTTTTGAGACAGGGTCTTGCTATATAATTCAGGCTGGCCCTAAACTCACTTATGTAGCCTAGGTAGGCCTCAAACTCACAAGGATCCTCCTGCCTCAGCCTCCAAAGTGCTGGGATTACAGGTGTGCTCCATCACACGCAGCCTCTTCATCTTTCTGAATCTCAGTTTTTTCAAGACCAGACATACAAGCACCGTGTCTTACACCCTGAGTAATGAAAAACTAGGTAATGCTCCCTCGGAAGTTTCTTACATTTCTTCCACAGTTCAATCATTGGCCCTCTGGAATCTGACTAGTATACTGCTGTGCCCTATCCAACTCACCACTCAAGTTCAACAATACCAAAATGTTCTATCTTCTGTTCAGTGAGAGGAGGCAGCTAGATGTGCCAATATGAGACTGCCACAAACTCCCTCAGAGTTTGATAAACTGAGTTTTTGGATGGATAGGAAATTGTGATACACACAGATACTTGAAGCCATGATATTCCACAGCCAAGAAACTTTAGAGGTAATTTAACTCAAAATCCCTTCTTAGAGAGACAATGCTACTCATTTTCATACAAAGAGTAAAAACGAGCTGAAGCTTCAATAACTGGAATCTGTTCCATTTCAAATGAGTCTGAAATTGTTTTTAGTGCTACAATTGTCATTTGCAATTACAAACACAGTCTGAATTCAACCTAGCACTAACAGATGTTACACACATTACGTTTTCAAATAGAATTTTGTTGAGAAGCACTTATTTCCTTCAATCAGGCATGGTAGCACATGCCTGTAATCCCGACACTCTAAGAGGCTGAGGCAAGAGGAACATAAAGTCGAGCCCAGCCTGGGCAACTCAGCGACTGGGTGAGATCCTTTCTCAAAAGAAAAAAAATGGGTAGAGATGTAGTTTAGTGTGAAGGCCCTGGGTTTATTAGCCAATAAAAAACAAAAAAACACATTCAATTATCTTCTTATACAACATATTATTAATCAGAGTCCATATAATTATACTCAAAAATCTTCCCCAGTTCTGAAAAAATTTGGATCAATTCATATATTTATTTAGCACCCTAAAATGAATTCTAATAAAAGGGCCCTTTCCCCCATGTTCACGAGCAGCTCACAAATCCCTTGTCACAGTACAGCTGAGAACCGCTATACCTGAGTGGCCCTGCTACTCTTTCTTTACTTTGATGCTAAAACTACACACTGACTACATCAGTTTCTCCTAGATTTTGGAGGATTTTAACCAAACAGGGCAATACATCTTAAATGAACATTCTTACCTTTATCAAGAATTTCAATCCCTTCTCCTTTCATCTTGCAAATCAATTTTTCTTGCAGTGTTTTTAGTTCAGATTCCTTCTCTTCTAGTTGCTCTTTTAAAGATGCCAGTTCATCCTACAAATTCATTTTAAAATAGTGTTTATGAGTAAAGGGAATATTTAGAAAACATATTAGTTCTTTAAATAAATAACTGAATTGTGAGAATGAAACAAAAATCTGTATGAATTTAGACACAAATAGCAGAGATTAGTGGCAATGATAAGCAGGAAGTAGGACTATTAAGTCTAATTTATTTATAATAATTATGCTATCATTTATTTAAGGTTTTGTGAGTAAATTAAAGAGAATTCTTGTAAAATACAATCAGGACTAGGATGGTCCTAAGGCTTAGATATTTTGTTAAATTTAAAAATCTGACCAGGTTAATCAAAGAGATAATCAAATCAAAATTAGTGTCATAAAAGCAAAATAAAATGCAAACTGGAAAAGAATCACTTGATATTCATTCAGCATTTCAAAATGGCTCTCATGCCTTGATAAGAACTGAGCTGAATCCGTGGACTAGATAGGAAATCACGGAACTAAAAAATTCATCCTCATCACTTAAGGACAGAATCTTCCATGGAAATGGGAAAAAACAAATCTAAAAACAGGTATTTTAAGTCTTGTTTTTTTTTTTAAGTATGCAACAATAAAAGCTTCTGACTCTATTGTTCTATTTGCTAATTTTTAAACTTTAATTTTGTTTTACTAAAGAACTAGCATAGCAAATTTACATTTTGCTGGCTATATTTAACACAGAAAATAGAACTATGTAATGCTATGTATACCTTTATATTTGATGCCATATTTTATTTTTAAGTCTCTACATATGTTTATTATACTTAGTAATATGAGAATATGTGGTCCTTCATCTACTGATGAAGCCTTAAAAATTTAAGGCTTATGGTTAAGATTGGACAGCAAGTATAATACATTTTTAGCAACTCTGGCAAGAATTGTTCTCACTGTGCTGCTTCTAAGCAGTAATTTCTAGTTACTGCCACGATATAATTTCTGTATATGTCTACTTTCAAAAAAGTCCTGAAAGAGGAAAGTCTCTATTATTTATATGAAATAGAATTCGTTTAAAAGGAAAATTTTATAAGTAGTTTACAATGCCTGGGGCTCAGACAGTCTAAGAGAATTAGATGTAATTTATATGGTAACACTTTTATTTTACTTTTCTACTATTTTTTACTAATTATTCAAATGTTTCTGAAAAGAATATTAGGGCTTTCATTGACCCCTTAATCAGCATTGTGCATATTTTTCATAAACAGATGACAAACACACAAAATGCACATACCACTAAAAACAGCATCACAGCAAAACAACAACAAGCCAGAAAGCAACAGGCCACAGAGCCTATCACTCGAAGTCTACTACACCTTTAGTGACTCCCATTTTTGCTCCATCCGCTGCTTTTCATACTGCATCTGACCCACCTTGATTTTCATGCTAGAAAGTTTGGCCATTAAAGACTGGTAGAGAGACAAAGGAGTAAAAGAAAACTAGATAGAAAAAGACAAGCTAAGTAACCAAGAAAATAGCATCAATTTTCAAGAAGGTTAGATAACTCAAGAGAAATGGCGGGTTACATTCTAGCAGATTAGTTAAGCTTTGTTTTTATTTAAAACAATAGCATGTAAGTTCAAGAAGGTTGTCAGTTTGGGGAAAGACAACTCACTTATAAAGTAACTTCATTATCATATAGTAGAAATATCTTTTATTTATATTATTGATCACAGATGAATAGTGGAGCCATTTGTTTAAAAAGTTCCTTTGTTTTTTTCTTAAATCAGTGAGAAACTTACTTTGGTTGATTTAAGTTTTTTTTCATACTGAAGTCTCTCACTGTCCATTTCACCAACTTTTAATCTCAACTCACTGATCTCCTGTATTAGCCCCTGTCCAAAAAGAAATAAGGAAATGTATCGGGAAGTAGAAATACAGTTACCTGTATTAAAAGAGTAGCTTGGAATCTTAAGAAATCAATGGCTCCTAAAGTTAAAGTTCTGTCAATCAGATCAGACAAATGGAAATACAAATGGAAATACAGTGGTTTAAGAACGAAACAATTTTTTTCCATAAAAAAACCTCACTGCTTTAAATTCCTAACACCTCTGCCCTAAAATAGTGGGCTCATGAAAACAAAAAGTAACTATAATTTTAATTAAGAAATAGTATTAACCATCCCTATATAATGAGTCCTTAGTGAGCTTCCTTCATCTGATCTCTTTAATATATATTTTCCTACTTTTTCATTGCTAAAGAATAGCTTTAATTCCAATCTACTACTGTACGTTAGTGGCAATTTGCAAAGGCTAAGAAATAATTAAGTGAAATAGAGTTACACACTTGAATCAGTTTTCTGTTCAAAAAAATTCCCTACCCCTTACCCCTCACACTGGGGATTGGATCCAGGGACTTCACAATGAATTGCATCCCCGGTTTTTTTTTTTTTTTTTGAAACAGGATCTCATGAAGTCATTATGTTGCTTGCACTGACTTGAAATTTTAATCCTCTTGCCTCAGCCTCTCAGAGTGCTGAGATTACAGGTGTGTGCTTGTAATCTTGCTTGGGATAGTTTCTTAGTATATCATTTATAGACTGGCCCTCTTTTCAATTGGTTCAGCTTTGAATTATCTTTTATGACAATATTTTAAATATGAATCTCAATTTCCAACCCAGAAGAAGTCATATCTTTCCAGATAACTCTTAAAAATAGAATATAAATTATTTCAAGTAACTTCTTACCAGAATTTAGACCTAAAGAAAATGTTACCTTTCCCTTTCAGAAAATTCTATACTATTACCAGTAGGAGGCACTGTGGAACACCTCTAACCATCTCCCATTAGGAAGTCCTGAACCTGAGATTTAGACTGTAATATACTATGTTTCAGAAATAACTACACTTGGTCCACACTTCAATATTTTCTTAGAAATTAATATTCAAATACTCTAAATTTCTAAGACAAACTTAAAGGATGAAATAGGAAAATACTTTATCTCTATTAAGGGAATAACAGGAACAAGCATATTAAATTCAGTTTTAATTTTGGAGACTATTTCAATTACTTTCCTATATAACATTACACAGTCTATCAAATCTTATAATCTGTTGGTATGTGCGTACATTTTCACCAGTATTAAATATTAGAAAACTATCAGGGATTGAGTTTCCTGAAGTGTGACAGGAATGCATGCATGAAGGAAGCCTTGTGGAGGAAAATCTGACAAAGGCAGACAAACTCAGGAGACATAAATACTGTTCTAGGATCTTACGAAAAACTATAAAACACCTACTGCAATTTAGTCCCGATGTTTGTTTAACATCTCATACCCAAATTAAAGGAACAAAAGTCACCCAGATTAAGATTCCCCTACACTTTACATAGAGGACACAGAAGGTCACCTCTTCATCCACTTGTCTTGTAACTTCTTCCCATTATAAAACTAGTTCAACTTACACTCTCTCCATCCCCTGACTGAACTGTTATGTTAGGCAGTGATTATGAGATTAGGGAACGACAAAATGAGAAAAATCTAAGTAAGTTTCAAAGAAAGTACAAAAGTAAGAATTTTAAAGAAATCAATTAACTTCCTGTTATGGTTGATACACTGTGTCAACTTGGGGAGTCTGGAGGTTTGGCTGAGTGATTCAGCAGGAAGCCAGGGTGTGAGCTTTGTACACATTCCGAGGTTGTGGAAAAGGAGGGCATAGACATTGTGTGAGAGCTACACACCCCTTGGGTGGGGGCAGGCTGTTTACAAGGTAAGGGAGAAAAAGGGGCTGCTTGCAGCCTTTCCTCCCTTTTGCTGGTTTCTTTTGTTGTGCTCTGCTGCCCTGAACAGTTTGCCCTCTGCCATGTGCCACTGTGCCTCAGAATCAGCCAGGTATGGACTGAAACCTCCACAAACTGTAAGCTAAATAAACCTTTCCTTTTCTTCATTTTGGGTGTTGGGTATTTTGTCTCAGCAATGAGAGAAAAGTAACCAAGACACTTCCTAAGTCCTGTTTTAAGAGCCCCAGTCTCAACTGAGAAACATGCTCATGCTCATAGGTATACTGACAAAGAGCTTTAAGATTAAATCATGAATGCAGTTAGGGGTTCCATTTGCTGTTGAGGAAGTAGAAGATATAACCAAGACTTTCCTTTAGAGTTCATCTTGGACAAGAAATTTAATTTTTAAAATAGTAAAGGAGTAACCTTCATTGTCTCTAGTTGGACTTTCATATAATGGGTAATAAATGGGATGTACCTCTTCCATGATGACATATGGTTGATGTGAAATTAACAGTCTGGCAAGGCGAGGAGAAACAAGAGAATGATCACCTGCCTCTCCTTGATACCTATTTTCTGACACAGTATAACACTTCCTCATATTGTTAATCAGAAAAACAAAAGAGAAAAAATGATGGTTCTTAGACAAAAAGTTTCTATAGCTTTACATTTAATTTCACTTACTTATTTTGTGAAGTTTGGTGTCAAACTCACTGCCCTACACATGCTAGGCAAACACTCTACTACTGTTACATCCTACCCCCACATTTCATTTTAAATGAATAGATTTCAAGTGAACAGGCTCTTTGCCCCCCCCCAACAAAACACTAATTAGAAGATCTGGATTAAATAGCAGAGCAGGCATGGCCATGTACACCTGCAATCCCAGCACTCTGGAAGAATGAGGCAAGAAGAATCCAAGTTTGAGGCAAGAATGGGCAACTTAGTGAGAACCAGTCACAAAACAAAATAAAAAGGGCTGAGAGTGTAGTTCAATGTGAAGATCTTGGGGTTAATCTCTAGTAACTCAAAACAACAGTAAAATAGGAAGAACAATGAAGTTTGTTTAGCCACACATACTTCAGGTGGTAGAATCTGCCCTGAATTTCATAGAAGTACAGTGGGTTTTACTTAAATGATTAATGTGTGGAGTACACCACATGTAGTTAAATGACTTCTGAAAAGCTTTATGATTTTATGATTATATAAAGTACATCTCTATATAAGATATCCTCTTATTTTTAGTACATAATCAGTGTACCTACATAAGGACTTCTAGTAAAACCAAACGTAAAAACATTATTTACAACATAGGAAAAGATGGCGAAATGAATAGGTGTTACAAATATTCTAAAGTTGAATGTATTGCATTTCTACAAGCTGATGAAAGGATTAGTATTTTGAATCAAAAGTCTCAAAATAAAAATTGCCATTAACATTTAGGGAACGAGCGCAGGACATTATGGACACTAAATATCCTCTCTATCACAGAACTATAACCCTAGCCCATAAAATTTACTCTTATAATGAAACAGGATGAGTGCAGTGATATCTATCCCACTTCACACCTGTAGGGAATTTTTGCATTATTGTAGGGGCATGTATGAGGGAGACAGAGACAGAAAAAGAGAAGAGGTCACCTACCTCTGTGTCTCTGAACCTATCTTCATAATCCAGTCTGTCCTTCTCTACAGCTGTCAGTTTTAACTTCAAATTAGATACTTCAGCCATCAGATCCAACTTCTGGGTTTCTAAGGATGTCCTACTCAGGAGCTCCTATTAGAATTTAAAAGACATGTTTAAAAACTGTTTCGTTAAAGCTAGGTGTGGTGGTGCACACCTGTAATCCCAGCAGTCAGGAGGCTGAGGCAGGATTGTTGCAAGTTCCACGCCAGCCTAGGCTACAAAGTGAGATCAAAGCCAGCCTGAACTGCATAGCGAGACCCTGCCTCAAAAAGACAAAAAAAAATTTTTTTTGTTATAAATGGCTACACGTGAATATGTGTCATTTATGATTGCAAAGCAATAATGATCAAGCATAGGATGTGATGAAGAATAATTACTAAATACTTTTACTCTCCTTTGAGTAGAACTCAACATGTATCAGCTTATTAGGGGAGACATATGAGAAATATTCACATATATAAAATGCATCTATTTTTTTTCCTAGTGGGGGATGGAAGCCAAAGCTTCATATCTGCAAGGCGCATACTTTACCACTGAACTCCTCTCTCAGCCCCCTTATCATGGTATATACTTAAGCCAGACAATAACACTGGTGATGATGACAACACTGTGTTTGGTGTGTGCTGTGTACTTATGTGATGTATGTTAATATTCCACTCCCAAAAAACTCATGAGGCAGTAACTCTTCTTATTCTCATTCATCAGATGAAGCAGCTGAGGATCAGAGGGGTTAAGAACTTGTTAAAAGTCATACAGCTAAAAAATAACAGCAGGAGTTCAAACTTAAGCAGTGTTGCTCTCATGTGTACTCTGCCCGTGTTTAGATAGGAGACAGCAGAAGTAGAAGGGCCTCTCATATGTGAACACTGTGTGTGTGTGTGTGTATGTGCGTGTGTGTGTGTGTGTGAGAGAGAGAGAGAGAGAGAGAGAGAGAGAGAGAGAGAGAGAGAGAGAGAGAGAGAGAAGGACAGAGTTTCAATAAAAAGGTCTTATGCAATGTTTATCTTCTTTCTTAATCATCAAATATATTCTCATGGTAAGAATCAGGAAAATGAATGCAAAAAGAAGAAAATCAACCTAAAATTTTACTAACATTTTATTCAAGTTAAATAAACAATGTGTATTATATGTCTATGTTTTGAGATCCTACTGCTTTAGAGTTTTACTTTAAATGTGCCAGTCTAAGTGAACCTGAAAATTTATTGTTAAACCAGAGTAAAGTAGCATCTTTAACAACACAGCTCAACAGGAACTCTCCTCACTCCCCACAAACCTTGGCTTGCTGCTGCTGTACATACCTGCTGTAGCATTTCTTCTGTGGCATTCAACTTCTCTCTGTGCTCTTCAAGACAGAATTCCAAATCTCGAATCTTCTCCCCTTGAGCCTCCACCTGGTCTGTTAACACACTTACCTGTATTTAGAGCAAAATACACTAAGGGGTTATAAAGATTTTGGGTCTGATTGTGCATTTTATTTTTCTAAATGGAACAAAAGCTGGAATGCTCTTACCACTTGTAAGATGGTAAAGAAAAAAAATGGGGCAATTAATGATAGTGGTCCTTCACTTCCCACTTATGTATTACTTTTTGACTTAAGCATTCAAATAGCGTAAGAGAAATTTACTGATGATTGGGGATGTGCAAATACTTTATAGATCAAAATTATTTCAATCATTTATGAGAAACAACATGTATCTAAATTATATTTTTGGGGGTATAGGAAAAAGTATTAGGGATTAAAAGAAGACATGGAACAGACATCGAGGACTATTCAAATCTGATACTTCAAAAAGAGTGAAAGAAAGAACCCAAGAAATTCACATTACATGACATCTTTTAGTATCACATTGATGAGAAAGGTGTTCAAAGCCAAAGTGCAAGGCCGGAGGGTGGCTTATGCTCTTATACCTACCATGCAGTAGGTTCTGGTTGATTTTACCCCCCTCCCCAAAAAAACCCACCAGGGTAAAAGATGACACCCTAAAAGGTCCATCAAAAACTGTTCAATTAGTCCTTCCTCCTTAGTACTTATTGCAAATTTTAAGTTTCTGCTCAATGATCACCATCCTAGTAAATATATCTCAATTCATGAGGCTCAAAATATCAAAGAAAAAAGATTCGTCTAGCATTGAAAACATGAGGGAGCAAACGAGTCCACATGCAGGACTCCTCTGACTGTGGTATTCTGCTTAGCCCATGTCGTTTTAAAAACTGAGAAATTAAATATATATTCAGACTCAGAAATATAAAATGCTGCTATAGCACAGATATTCATACATCTGAATTTGCATTGTATATTAAAATATATTTAAGAATTGGGTCAGACCAAATGATATTACGCATGTACTCAAACTGGCCCTAGGACAGCTGGGTACCCACTCTGCTCTCCAAGTCTTTACCACTCCCTGCTGTGCACAGAGGGCCTACGCACTTACTTCTCCTGGGAGCCTATTTGTTTTAAGCATCTGAATTTACCACCTCAGTCTAATATACTCTTTATAAGCACATATTCCCTTGGTATCTGTGTGGTATTAGTTCCACGATCTTCACATACACCAAGATCTGCAGACACTCAAGTTCCTTATATAAAATGGTATAGCATTTGCATGTACCTACATACACCGCCTCATATACTTTATTACTTAGTTTTCTTTAGGCAGGGTCTTGCTATGCAGTTCAGGCTGGCCTTGAGCTCACTCTGTAGCCCACGCTGGCCTCGAACTCACATGGATCCTCCTGCCTCAGCTTCCTGAGTGCCGGGATTACAGGCATATGCCACCACGCCAGGCTCATATACTTTAAATTATCTCTAAATTACTTAG
Organism: Dinomys branickii; assembly: GCA_004027595.1. Lineage (NCBI taxonomy): Eukaryota > Metazoa > Chordata > Mammalia > Rodentia > Dinomyidae > Dinomys > Dinomys branickii. Next base: position 7,808 of record PVLD010009075.1, on the reverse strand, counting down.
TACAATGTACATATTTACTACACTATATTTTTTAGGGAACAATCACAAGAACAAAGAGCCTGTACATATTTAATATAGACAAAATTTTTCTAAATAGTTTTGATCTGAAGTGAGGAGGGCCAATAGTATGTCATGAGAAAGCAGGGACATTTCAAAATCACTTGCCTGCAGAACGAGGGACTCTTTATCATTTTCTAAGCGTGCCAGCCTTTCTTGATACACATCTCCACTTCCAGGTAGGTGTCCATTTGTCTGAAAAAGGAAATAATATAGGCATGGTCAAGTCTCATATCTTTAATCCGAAGAGCCTGAATTAAATTCAGCAGGGGCTGGAGGTACAGCTCAGTGGGCTAAGTGCTTGCTGCTGAGCACTAGGGCCCTGAGTTCGATCCCCGGTCCCGGAAAAAAAAAAAAAAAATTCAGCATAGAAAATGGAAAGTATGAAAATAGAAAATATGAAAATTGATTCACTTTAAAATAGGCACATTAGGGTCAAAATAATGACTAAAGAACAGCAGTTACTGACTTTCTTAGTAAGCAGACACACATCTAGAGATATGTAACATTTTGTGAGTGTGGTAGGGTGCAGTATGTCCTTTCCCTGACTGCTCAGAGTGACTAACTCTGAGTATGGACTATGGTTACGACCAGTAATTCCTTGTCATTCCCATCACCTCCATCTGGGACTGCATCTGGGACTGCAATGCCTGCGTTTAGGTCAGAGCAGCAGAAGCAGAAGCAACTTACACCACCATCTTCCTCCTGCTCACTCAGTCTCCCACTCACAGGACAAATCTTCCCATTTCTTTGAAGCCGTGGGCCTTCAGAAGCCTTCCTCTTCTTCTCCAAAAGCATCAATGCTCAGCCCTTAGTGACTTCCCCTGGCAGCATTAACCTCTATGCTTATTAGCATTTACTACTTTCTGTACTCACCTCATTAACTTCTAGTAAATTGACTTGTTCGTATAAAGTTATGTTCAGCTTCTGGCAGAGCCTAAAAACTTGTGCTACCTTGTAACTCCACAGCATCAGGCTCAGTGTGTTGCCCTTCTTACTTCCTTTCCCCCTGATTTCTTTCTTTCTTTCTTTATATTGGAGCTAAAACTGAGGAATATTACCACTGAACTACATCCCTAACATTTTTAATTTTTTATTTTGAGACAGGATCTAACTATGCTGCCCAGGATTACCTCAAATTTTCAAACTCTTGCCTCAGCCTCCTAAGTAACTGGGATTATAGGTATGTACTGATCCTTTGTAAAAAAATCACATTCAGGTATATTTACACATGGTACAACTGCCAAAAGTAGAAGTACAGACTAAGAAAAGAGGTAAGGATTCTTCTCTCAGTTGTCTTACAAGCAAGTCATTAAAGAGATATTTGAATAGATTCACAAAGAGCAGAAAAGATTAAAATGTTATTTTGAAATATAGTACTACCTGTGATGTCTCTTGTAATCCCATTAAATAATGCATAGCCACATAATATGCAATCCTCATAAAATTTTCTGATTTCTCATTCAGATACAAAAGAAAAATAAATAAATAAAACTAGTTGGGGTCCAAAATGGATAGGTAAGGTCTTCTAGTGGTCAACTAAGAAAGCAAGACATTTACATTGAGAACAACAAAAAAATACAAACAGTATATCCTCATGGCCAGGGCATATCTGATTTAACAGTTATTATTTTTTCGAAGTTAACTGTTTCACCTTTTCAATCAATGTAGTTCATAGTATTAGCTCTAGGAATAACAAAAGTCACATATTTAGAGATAAAGGAGGGAAAACAAAATAAATGGAGTTTTAACAATAAAAAAAGGAAACATTTCAAGATTCTCCTTCTAAAAACTTAGGACTGTACTACATTACATTTCCCAAGAGACCAAAAAAAGAATCAGAATCTAATTTAGTTGAATGTACAATGTGTATTCAGAGTGGGTAAGATTTTAGCATCACCTGTTTAACCACATACCTGCATAATTACCACAGCATAGTTCTGTTCATGTTGTTAACTCAAGTGCCCAGAATTAAATTATTGTAATAATCTGATGGAGTAGTTTGAATGACTTCTATCCCTGGAGACTGTCATGAAAATGTAATTTATGTAACTTCTGGAGAACAGCTTTTTGGACAGCGGCCAGGATATACACATGTTCTCAGTCTAAGAAAGTGCTAAGACAGGACCTGTAGAGTTTTAAATTCCTCATTTTATTATAAACATTAACAGGAATCTCTTCTTAAAGTCCCACCCAAGCACCTTCATCTAAGCATGCATTTCATTAGTTGGAAAAAAAGGCTTCCTGTTCTGTGCAGACAAGAAGTTTTGAGATGGGATCTTGCTGTGTTGCCCAGACTGGTCCTGAATTCCTGGGCTCAAGTGGTCCTCCCATTTCATCCTCCCTAGAAGCTGGGACTACAGGAATATACCACGGTGCCTGACCAAAATGTTTTCTTCCTTTTTTCCTTCAAAACTTTCTTCCTTTCATCCCTTTTTCCTCCCTCCCTCCTTCCTGAGATGTTGGGATTGAACCCAGGGCCTCACACATGTAAGAATGTGTTCTACCACTGAGCTACATCTTTAGGTTTCTTGTCTTCTGACTGGAAGAAGTTACAGCTAAATTAGCAGCATTTACTCTCAATCTACTAAGTATGACACCAGAAATGAAATGCTCTAAACCAATTCTCCAAAACGCTGAAAATTGACTCAAAGTACATGTTTCTCAATGTTATTTATATTAATGTTATTTAATATTCAACATTAGTTTAAAATAAACATAAATACTTATCACAGGAACATAAAATTTAAGATTAACCACTAGAATAGTTATGTATTTGTGCCATGTTATTCAAGTAGGTAAAGATTTCTATCCATATGTTTGTTGATAAGTCTGCCTACTTCTGTTATCTTTGCTTTAAGAATGCTGGAAATAAATATCTTCAGTGCATACCTAGTATCACCTTTACTCTTCCTTCGATGCCTATTCTCTACTTACCAGATCACTCAAAACCTCCCCCAAAGATGGCACGCTCTCTCACACACTATTTTTATTCTTTTTGCATGGGCTATTTTCTCACTTTCTCTCTTCTTTCCTTATGCCTTAACGTTTACTTCCACAGAGAATAATTCAATTCTCCCTTGAATTAACTGTTTAGTCATATGCCCATTATAGCATGAGATGAACCTTTATTGCAGCAGGCGTTACCCTGAATGGACTAAATTTAGACTACTTATGTCTCTCTCAGCAGTTTCTGAATTCTTTGTGAGTAGATTCATCTTTATATCTGACACAGTGCACACAAACTAAATGACTATTGAATGAAGGGGCAAAGATAAGTATTCACTAAACACTGGTTGATTATAAATTGTCTCCCTTCCTCACTGCCTGGACAAAATAGCCAACATCCACAAGTCAAAGGAGGAAAGGTTTATTTTTGTGCACAGTTTGTACAGGTTTTAGTCCATAGTCCGTTGGCTCCAAGACAGAGTGACATGGCAGAGGGACAACAGTTCATAGCAGAGCAGACTGAAAGCAGCAGAACAAGAGCGGCGTGCCTCCCTTTTATTCCACGCAGCCTACAAGCCTTCCACACCCAAAGTGGGCCTTCCCATTATCCACACATTGAATCACACTAAACAAATCAGTGGACTAATCCAGGTATCACATGCCCTTGATCCATATTACACACACTAGATATACCAAAAAGCTCCACCTGAGACTTTGGGGGTATACCTACATACAAGTTAAAACATTCCACTGCTGGCCCATAAAACACTTGTACATCCCTTTATGCAAAAGGCATTTAGTCAATCTCATGAAGTAGCCAAAAATCCTAACAATTTAACAATTTCAGCACCGCTGAAAACTCCAAGTCCAAAGTTTCCTCTCATATTTAAAGCAAACTCTTAGCTGTAAGCCCCTGTACAAACAACAAAACAATCAAACACTTTCAACACACATTGGCACAAGATGAATGTTACGATTTGTGTCTGGATGTCCCCCCAAAGCCTCATGCAGTCATGGGGTGAACTTTTAGAGTTTATGATTGATCCATGACCCAGTGCTGGGATTATGGGTGTGAGTGCTACACCCACCCTGGGGAGGATAGTTTGCATATCTAAGGGAGAGAAAGAGGCTATTTGCTGCCATTCCTCCTTTTTGCTCTTGTTGCTTTTTGCTATCTTCTGCTGCCATGAACTGTTGCTCTCTGCCATGTGCCACTCTGCCCTAGGGCCAACTGAGTATGGACTGAAGCCTCCATTAACTGTAAACTAAATAAACCTCTCCTTCCTTAATTCTGGATGTCAGGTATTTTGTACCAGCAATGAGAGAAAAGTAACCAAGACAATGAACATTTCTATTTCGAAAGGTACAAACAGAAGAACAGAATGGAATGGTACCAAAGCAAGACCAAACTCTAGCAGGGTACATTAAATCCTGTAGTCCCACATTCAGCACCCAGAACAAACTCCAAAGGGATTGGGTGGTTCCACCCCTACAGCATTGTCCATGGTTGCAGCTCTTACAGCTTTTTCTTGGGCCCACTTTGCTCACTCTTGGCAGCTTTCCTCAGATAATCCATGTTCTTGGCTTCTCCATTCTGTGGTCTCCAGTGCACCTTCTGCTTCACACTTACACACTTTATACTTACATACTTACATAGCTTCACACACTGCTCTCTCAGGGACACACTGTTAGCCTCCCACGCCTTCTTCCGAAATGTGGATGGCAGCCTTCCTGACCCCATAACTCTTGTATTCTGCATATGCCTAAAATCTGCACCATGTGGATAATGCCAAGATCTGCAACCAAATGGAGCAGTAGCCAGGCTTCCTTTTCTCTTGACTGTAGTTGTTGAGTGTCTGGATTGCTGAGTGCTATGAATGCAATCCCAAGGAACAAATTCCTCAGGCTACTGCCATTCTGTAACATGTCGCTTTGGTCATTCTTCTAAAAGTAGTCTTTTACACCTTTGCAATTTTGAGGTTGCAAAGGGTGGAATCTGCTGGTTCCTGTGAAACACTCAGGTCATCTTCTCTATTGTCCTTCTGAAGTACTTGGCTTTATATATACATACACATACATATATATACACACATACACACATATACATATATACACACATATATGCACACACAAATATATATATAGATATATATATAGATATATATACTTTTTTGTACTGGGAATCAAACTCAGGACCTTGAGCTTGCCAGGCAGGTGCTGTATTGATGAGCTACATCCTGGCTGAGTACTTGGCTTTTTAATGCCAGTCATTTCAGTGAGCAAGTTCTCTGTCCGATCATTGCAGGCCACAACTTTCCTGGAGCTTTCTTTCTGGCCAAACTCAAAAGTTTTTACATCACTCAGTTGGGCCATTTGCTCTTGATTTTCAAGGTTGAGCTGGCTAAAAGCCTACAACATGAGCCAGGCCACTGCCTCAACATTAGACTGCCTTAAAATTTCTTCTGCAAAATTAATCAGTTCTCTGCTCTTAAACTGAGTCTCCTGCAAAGTCTCAGTCACACTTCATTTAAGTCCAACACAGTAAGAACACAATATCAACAATTCAGCTGACTAGGCAGAGTAAGTACTCTCTTCCCGTATCTTCTCACCAGACATGATGGAATGAAGGCACGTTGGCTGAGACACTCTTTGTGCTGTACAGGCATAATGATCTCAGGGTAACATCTGCACCATTCAAGTATCCCTTTTTGAATCCCTCTATCTTTGGGTTACTTTTGTAAACAGCAATTTTTTCCTTCCTAAATTTCTATTGCTGCTCCAAAGAGGAAGTAAGGTCCCCAGGCAAGAAGAAGAACATTTTGTAAGAACTTCATTTATCCCCTCAATCTCATCATTATCTCTGTTCACATGAAAAAGGTGGGGGTCTCTCATGTAGCCTTCTTCCACTCCCTCAAAAAGCCCAACCAAGCTCCTGAGAGAGAAGAGATAGCATTGAATGTGGTCAGGACAACCTTCAGAGACTGAAACTTGAAACAAGCCTGAACACATCCTGTATTTTCCAAGTCCACACCACAAATATGGTAAAAAATGGACTGTAGCTTTTACTTCTGGGTTTTAATTATCTCTGTTTGCTTTTAAGAGACAGAAAGTATCCTCTTTACATGGCCAAAGGTGGGGGGAAAGCCAGATTTTAAAAGATCACAGCTGCTGGCCAGCCTCCAAGATTAACTTTTCCAAAAGTTTAACTGCACCCAAAATGCTTTTTTTTTTTTGTACTGGGAATCAAACTCAGGACCTCACGCTTGCCAGGCACCACTGAGCTAAACTGCAGGCTCCTCTCTCCTGAGAGTTGCAAATACCAAGAGGTCAGTGCTTCCCTTAGAGTGCTTAGGTGTCCTATGGCCAAAAAGTCAACTCCAAGACACAGTGGTTGTCCAATTGTACAGTTAATGCCCACAGCGTCCCAGCATGTGTGTAGCCACAGCTACTCAGTATAGGATACCAAGAAACATATCTTCAGTGTCTCTTAAAAGATTCTTACAGGCACCTTACATGAATGGGTAAGATGGGCTCAGGCCTCTCTTGCCTTTTTTTGCACACACACTCCTGCTCCCTGCAGCTTCAGCAATGGGGAAAGGGGTACATGTTGAGAATATATTATCCTTGTTGTAGTTGAACATCAGAGTTCCCTGAGTTGTAAGAGGATAGATAAATGGTCTGTTATGGTTTGTGCCTAGATTTTCCCCCAAAGCCTCATGCACTCATGGGTACAGGCCTCTGGAGTTTGTGATTTTGATTCATAGTACAATGCTGGGGTTATGGATGTGAGTGCTACACCCACGGTGGGGCAGACAGCCTACATACAGTATAAGGGACAGAAAGAGACTTCTCTCTACTCCTCCCGTTTTGCTCTTGTAGCTTCCCACTGCCATGAACTGTTGCCCTCTGCCATGTGCCACTATGCCTTGGAGCCAGCCGAGTACGGACTGAAACCTCCACAAACTGTGAGCTAATTAAACCCTTCCTTCCTTAATTTTGGGTGTCAGGTATTTTGTCCCAGCAACGAGAGAAAAGTAACTAACACAGAATATGGTACCAGAGCAGTGGGGTTGTTGCCATGACTATATCTGACCATGTGGTACAAGAGCCTTTGGGAGCTTGTGGGAAGAGTCTGGAAAGGTTTCGAGATGTTGCCTGAAAGAGTAGAGCTGGAAAGCATTAGGCTCTTCTGGATGGGAGATTCAGGTCAAAGGTCAGAACACCAGAGGCTGATAGAAATCCTCCCTGTAAGCAGGCTCAGGAGGTTTATGCTGGGATCAAGGACTGCATTGGCTGTTGGACTCCAGATGATGTGTGTTATGGTTTGGCAAAAACTTTGTCTGCATTTTGCTCATGTCCATAGATTTTGTCTGAGACTAGGATTAAGGGCAGTGGACTAATTAAACTGGCAGACAAAATTCCAAGGCAGTCTAATGGTGAAGCAGTGGCATGGCTATTGTTGGGGGTTTTTAGCCAGATTTATGTTGAGAATCAAGAGCAAAGAGCCCAGCAGGAGGATTTAAAACACTGTTGAGTTTGGCCAGAAGAAAAGCTCCAGTAAGGTGTGGACTGCAAAGATATAGCTGAAATCTCAATTGTTTTCTTTTTTTTTTTTAATTTTATTTTAAAGACAAAAGAATGGAGACATATGAACCAGAAAAGTCATAAACAATACAGAAAATACAAAGTTATACAGAATATAGTAGGGAATTAGAACTGGATGTTGTATTACATAGTTATCTTCACATTAGTTAACACAAAAACATTAAAGGAAATACCAAATTATAGATAAGATAGTAGGG
>PVLD010009074.1:0-79427 GCA_004027595.1 Dinomys branickii | reverse complement strand
AACTCTGCATTCTGTACTCAGACCATGGAGGCTCCACTCTTGGTTAAGATCCTTCTGTCACAACGCAGACCATGCCAGGTGCATGTGTCCCCTTAAGAGCTTTACCCAGAATGATCCAAAGTAGCCTGTAAACCAACCCAAGATGAGGCAGCAGAGTCCTGACCAGGATGCCACCACAGGTCCAGGTGTGGATGGGCCTTGTGACTACAAGCATATATCCAACGGGATTTTAAAATGTAATGAGTGGAATTAAATGTCTGTAAGAAGAATAGGAGGGAAAATCATGCTGGAACAGAGGAGCCAGCTAACAGGTGGCACAGTAGAAAACACACCATATGAAGGAAGCAGAATAAATTAATGGAACCTGGGAGAATTATTTGAAAATATTATTAGTAGATTGATTCATTTTTACATGCCAAGACAAACTAGAAATTTATTTTAAAAATTGAATATAAACTATAATGTGAATAAGAAAAAATTATAAACTATACAAATTGATACCTAAACAGAAAAGAGAATATGATACCCCAATGGTGGAAATAATTAAAAGAAACCAGAATGTCTTTCACTCTGCAATTTTAACTTTTGTCCCTTTAAAAATCTGTCCCAAGCCTGGCTGTTGTGGTGCACAGCGGTAACACTGATGCCTGGAAGCTATGGCAGGAGGGTTGCGAGTTCGAGCAAAGTCTAAGTGACCTAGTGAAATCCTGTTTCAAAACCGGAAAAGATTTTGAGGTCCAGCTCAGTGTGATGCCCTGGGTTCAATACCCAGTAAGGGGGAACTATCCTATTGTAGAGATGTCAAAAATGTCAAATAACAAATTAGAAAGGAACTTATTAGCCTAAATATAATAATACATCTGTATCCTCAATGACCTAGTTGCAAGGGACTTTAATAAGAAGACATATAAAGTTATTATGCAAATTAATATAATGGATTTATGTGGTATATTTAAGAAATTAATACAGACTTTACATGTAAAAATGAAAATGTTCAGTATTTTTAAGAAATCTTTAGTGCTTTAATATTGAGAATATTAAATTATTTTTAACTGTGATTTACATAATATCCCCACTCATAAGAACTTTTCTTAGGGCAAAGAAGTCACACACCAAGGAGATTGACATTAGTGATATAATATGCACATAGATTCACACACAAATATAAATATTCACCAGTGGTGACACAGCTACAGTACAAAATGCCCAAGGACATAATATTATACTACTACTTAGCATTTTTAGGATGATTTAATCATTGAAGAGTTAAGATTTATATAGTTATCATGATATGCCAAATGCTGTCCTAAATGTCTAACTTAATCCTCATAACAGTACTAGGAAACAGGTCTTTTATTATTATCAGCTTAGACCTTATAGGGCTGCAGACTTAGGTCCATATATAAGGGCAGCATGCTCTAACACATACAAGCATGTGGGCTGACTGAATTCTAACCTTTAAACTCTGACACCTGGTCCAGGTGTTGTGTACTATCGCCATGCAATATAGGAAAAATGTCTATGTGCAAGCAGGTCCATTCTGCATGCACATCTCAACTCAGTACAATGTGTGCCTGCATTAGGAAGAGAATCAAATTCATCTAGATATGTGTAGAATTAAGAATTTTACAAGTGTTTTGCCTATTTATAGTATACTGACTTTAATTAATATCAAAAGTCTTATTTTTAACATACTTAAATCACAGATGTTATACATATTAATTTTATGATTTGGTACACAGATATAGCATAATAATTACATCAGGTTGATCATGTTTATCTCTTCAAACATTCATCATTTCTTTGTAGAGGAACCTTTTAGAATCCTTTCTGCTACCTCTTTGAAATCCGCTATATATTTTTTTATCTATAGTCATGCTCTGTGCAACAGCACACTAGGGCTTCTGGCTCCTGTCTAACTGTAGCTCAGGATCAGTTGGCCAGCATCCTCTGTGCTTCTCCTGATGCCCCTCCTCTGCTTCTATAACCCTTGCTTTATTTTCCACTCTTATAAAATAAAACTAAAAGATAACTTCCTTTACTCTTATGAATTAAACAATCAGAGTACTAGTTTATATTTGGAGAAAAAAGCAGAAAATAAGTTATCTAATTTCCAAAAGCAGCAATATTCCTCAGAAATAGGTCATACATGACAAATCATATTTTTGAGCTTCAAAATGGAACTGACAGCTTTTTATATGGGGTTTGCTCTAAAAAAAGTTTCAAATAAACTAGTAATGCTATACAATATTTAAGTTCCCAAGAAACAGTATATTCTCCCCCTCATTTTAAAAAATCAATTTATTTTAACTGATACATAAATACATGAAAATGATACAGGTTTACAGAGTACTACTAGATGTTATTGGATGTGTATACATTGTAAATTGCTTAAGTCAGAAACAGGTGCCAAAAATATGAACCCTTAGCAATTATTGAAATATTTCCAGATAAGTTTAGAAAAGTGGGGAAGCACTTGGTTCTGTTTGCCTTCATTATTTTACCACAACCCTTGCTTATGATGCCCTCACTTGCAAGGGGACTTTACTAATTTCTTTACTATTTGAACTTTAACCACTAGAAAATATTCATATTTAACTACACACACATAGACACAATGGAGCAGCCATAAAAGCTGATTCTTGGAGTGAAAATAAGAGCACCCATGTTACAAAAACACACAAACTACTACTAACTGGGACATTAGGCAAAACTGACAGTGTATATATGATCTTCTAACATGATTAATTCATCTAAAAGTTATGCAAATCTCAACACTCCTCTTCCAAAGGAGTTAAACCTTTCTTAGGCTGCATATTTGAAACTATTTTCCCTGCTTCTCGTCTTGGTTTATTATGGATTAAAAGCTGAAGGATCATGTCCATATTTATGATAACATTGGGAACTCGCCACAAAGTACTTATGCAGAGAAATAGTAATAGTTAAAGACAGTGATTAGTAATAGTACTATTATAATTACTAATTATTATTTAGTACTATTACTAAATATTACCAGAAATGCTAATATTTAAAGACTGTGAATTTTCTGTTTTTTTCTCCAAACATAATAGTTGAATGATATGAACCATATTCTATAAAATTGAAAAAGCATTTGTCGGGGCTGGGGATATAGCTCAGTGGAATAAGCACCTGCTTAGCAAGCGCAGGGTCCTGAGTTCGATCCCCAGTACCGCCAAAAAAAAAAAAAAAGTTGAAAAAGCATTTGTCAAACATGTCTACATTTGTACACGTTTGTATTTAAAGACATATTTTTCATTATGTTAGTTTTACTATAAGTATTTGATGCATAAGAGAAAATATTTGACTTCAAGAAATTATTTTGGAGATGTACCTAGAGGGAAGGGTGTGTTCATACCATGTATGTTCCCAGGACTCGCCTCAAAGCCCCCATGACCTCCTTATTCCTCAGGCTGTAAATGAGGGGGTTCAGGGCCGGGGTGACAATTGTGTAGAAAGCAGAAGCGATGTTGTCCTGTTTGGGACTGTGGAAGGAACTGGGTAGGACGTACATGAGTGTGGCCCCACCATAATACATCCCTACCACAGTCAGGTGGGAGGAGCAGGTCATAAGAGCTTTCTTCCTCCCTTCCTTTGAGGGCATGTGGAGCACAGTGAAGAGAATTAATGTATAGGAGGCGACAATGGCAACAAGAGGGAGAATCAACAAGCCCATGCCCATTAAGTAAACCATGAGCTCATATCTGGCGGTGTCTGCACAGGCCAGCTTCAGCAAGGGTAAAATCTCACAGAACAGGTGTCTGATCTTCCGGGCTTTGCAGAAGGGATAGTGCATGGTATATACAGTGTATCCCAGAGCACTGAGGGATGCCGGGATCCAGGATGAGGCCACCATGGACCAGCACACCCTGGGCCTCATGAAGATCATGTAGTTCAGAGGGTGACAAATGGCCACATACCTGTCATAGGCCATGAAGGCCAGTAGGAGGTCTTCTGAACCCCCCACTATCAGTTCCAGGAACATCTGCAGGGCACAGCCTCCAAAGGAGATGGTGTTTTCTCTGTGCAGAAAATCCATGAGGGCCTTGGGAGTGACAACTGATGTAATTGTGAGGTCCATGAGGGAGAGCTGCCCAAGCAGGAGGTACATGGGCACGTGCAGCCGGACATCCACTGTGATGACCAGGAGCAGCAGGCCGTTGCTGACCAGGGCCAACATGTACAGGACTGCGATGGTGGCACAGAGCAGTTCAGGAGACCCGCTGTCCCTCAGGATCCCCACCAAGACGAAGCCACCTCCTAAGGTGGAGTTGAGCTCCATTCTGAGCGTTTCTTCAGCTTCCTAGAAGCACATGGATTCTCAGTGAGTGTTGCTCAGAGAGACCCTAATTTTGTAACATCAGAAGCTCCTTAGAACACACAATATTGAATTCATGGTAATTTTCAGTTGTAATTGCCTTTGCTTCTTGTTTTCTGAATTTTTTTCAAAGGAAGATGGTTTTATTTTATTTATTTTCCTTTATTTGTTGTCTTTTTGAGACAGCATCTCGCTATGCTGTTCAGGCTGGCCTTGAGCTCACTTTGTAGCCCAGGCTGGTTTCAAATTCACAGTGATCCTTTTGCCTCAGCCTCCAGACTGCTGGCATTACAGGCTTGCACCACCTTGCCTGAAGATTTCTGATTTTTGATTCTTAGTCTATCTTAATAAAAATTCATCTAAGTGGATAACTGAGACCAGAGTAATAGCTAAATATTAAGAGATCACTACAAGAAAATATTATTCTAGATACTAAATTTAAACAATTATATTTCCAGAAAGATCAAACCATCTTTCTAGTGAGATTAAAGAAATATACTGACATGAAGATCTTTATTAAATTTCTAAGTGTACTCAATGCTTGAATGATATTTTAAATACCCCGTTGGCTTTTCTATAGACCCATTTTGAAAAGGAGATTCCAAACAGGCTGAGGTTGTAGCTCTGTGGCATAGGGCCTGCATGCCAAGCGTGAGGACTTGAGTTCAATTCCCAGTAACAACAGCACAAAACAAAATAAAATAAGCAGAACTATGACTTAAATAAAGCGATTGCATTTCCTTTTGCATTTATCCTAAGTCTACATTTGCATGTAACGTTCAAGGCTGGAAACTCAAACCTGATTAGAAGTGCTCAACTTTATCCACTTTACATCACTTGGGCAGTCCTCTATTCTCCATGAACAAGAACGGTTCTGAAGTGTCTGAAAGTATGGGATGTTGTGCTTTAGCTGCTGCTTTTAGAACTATACTGCTAAGACTGAAAACCCATTTTTAAGCACTGTGCTGTGTTGTGATCCTGGAAAGTCTCAGAAGTATAATGGAAAAAGCCCTATACAAAGAGAAGAGAGTGTTTGTTTGAGAAAAATGATGAAAAGCAACAATACAACACCAGTGGTATGTGGTAATCTGGACCAATAATCCTGGACTTTCTGCCTTAGACCCAGATGTTCACTCTTCCTCCTGGCATATGAGAGCCCTTGTGCTGGAGAGAAGAACCATGGGGAATGGAAGGAAGAGCTCCTGTTCTGGAAATCTCCTGCTGGTGCACAGTGCCCGTCACTCCTGAAGTGAAAATGACCTCACAGAGAACTTGCTTTCCCACTACACACAGTAGATGCCCTACTACTGAGAATATCCTGCTCTCTGCAAAAAGTAGTAAGGACCATCAAGTAATTTAGGACCAAACCTGGAGTGTTTATGGTGCCAGTTCTATTTACACACCTGTGCTGACTGTATGTGCAGATTTGACGTCAAACACTTCTTCCAGATTCTTGGAAATTGTAACCCCAACCTGAAACCCTATATATACTTAGCCTCTGCTCCAGGGGACTGCTGATATCACTCCAGTGTCAGCCTGTTTGTGTGAAGGTGGAGTAGAATGTGATCTTTCCCACAGCCTCGATCTCCAGCTGTTTCCTCATGCTGCCATTATAGAACAGTGCCCAGCCCCATGGGGAAACCCACTGAGGCGAGGGCCTAAAGCTCACAGGAGCCTGTATCAGCTGCATGGAATGGGGCAGATAAAGGAAACTCAGAGCACGCAGTTAGAGACTTACAAGTGAAGCACCTTTCTATAAATAATTTATCTTTATCATAGCACAGAGATTTTAACATTTCCTTGGTTTCCATGGGCCTCTTGGGAGATCATTTGTCCTTGGCAGTTAAAAACTATAAGAAAATGCTACAAGCATAACATCACTTCTTATACGGCACTTCGGGGCACTGTTCTTCTGATAAGTACAAAAGCACATTGATAGAGGCTTGTACCACACACGGCTTCTAAAGTCAGATCTTCAGATTCCTGTTACCAGCAGATACTCAGGTCTGGGCCACAGCACAGACTCTACTTCAGTTGGTTCACTGTTCCTTACAAAAAGTAAAACAACACAGAAATCAGGATGGCAATTGACCCTGCCCTACTGGAGAAGTTGGTAGACAGTGTAGCGGATATTCTTAAAGATGCTTTGAACTTTATTTTTTGTGTCAACCACTCCTAGAAGTTATGCATTTCCCTGAAAGTAAAACAAAGTCCTTACCTTAGGTGGTCAGAATTGCAGCTGCCCAATCACAGACTTCTTATGTTTGAAGGTTCTTTGCAGGCTAAGGCTATTACAGTAGAAATGTATGTTCAGCTGGTATAATTTTTGCTGAATTGCTTAAATGTCTCAAGGGTCAATCTAAGTGGGTATGAGCACTCTTTTTTTCTTTCCATTAATGTGCACGTCTTCTCTGGAGATGGCAGTGGATGCAGACAGCTAACGTAATCTTTGGGTAGTTTACGATGAAGCAAGAGGGAGGCTTTAATGTTCTCATACCTGAGAATTAGTGGAAACTGCTTCTGTCATAGGATCACATGGAGGGATCCGCTGTAGCCTTGTGACAATTATCAGACTGAGTTCTTGGGTCCAGGTGTCAGACCCTCCTTTTTTTCACTGTCATGTGGGAGTGAAGGGGAAAGGCACAAGATTCTGGAGGAAGTAGGTATTTGAAGAGCTGCCCTAAGGAGGCCCTGATGCTTGGCCACACTCTCTCTGGGGCCAGCTCCTAGGCCCACAGAAGGATACTCTGACTTCTGATCCATGACCTTATCTCTTCTCTGTCCTACACCTATCTTCAGAGGGATTTATGTGATCACTGAAACCTAAATATCCCGGCTTCCCTGGAAACATAGGTCCAGGGAATAGGTTGTTAATGAATCCTCTAGGGCATGTTCTTTGGCCTGCTATTATTCCGTTGTTCTCTCACTAAATGAGCTGCATGGAGCCATAGGTTTATATTCAGTCCTGGAAGAGATCCTGATAGAATATTTCCAAATTATTTATTAATAGCCAAACGTGGTGTTGAAAATCTATAGTCCCAGTACTTGGGAGGCTGAGGCAGGATCATCACTACCAGTTGAAGCACAGCCTGGGTCCTTTAGTGAGTTCCAGGCCAGCCTGATCTACACAGCCAGACCCTCTCAACTTGCTTCTCTGCAAAAGTGAATAGTTTACTGAATTGACCAGAACGTTAAGTCATTGCTTGCATTTCTTGTGCTGTAGAGCATATGTGGGGTTTCCTGCCATAGTGTAGGTTGCTGCTTCCCTTCTTTGTGGTGCTTGTCAGCCTGTGGAATTTTCAGTTCAATGTGACTGTTCTGGCTGAAGTCTGTAAGCATATCTTTCCTGCATTGAGCTTTTAGTCAGATTAACAACTAAGTAATATACCTAGGTGACAGCAAACTAAGAATACCAGCAATAGGACAAAGGAGGTGTGTCGGTTTGGGGTTTATTCTTGCAAGGGGAACGATATATAACACAGAACACATACTTCACATGAATATTTATAAGTCACACAAAGAACAATACAGAAAATGGTGCAGGAAATGTGTCCACACACTAAGAACAAGGAATCCAGATGAGGGCCTGGATCCCACGACAATGTCCTACATGAGTCCAGCTAAAGACCTAGAGCTCATAACAATGCCTCCCACCAATACCACTGCAGGCCCAGAGCCCATGATAACATATCATGCAGGTCTGTTTCATGGATGTGTGCTGAAAAAGTCCAAAGGTCAGTGGTGGAATCTAGAAAGTCTGTGCCAGCAAGAGGAAGGAAATGTTGTAGCAGGCTGAGAGATCTGCAGTGGATCCAGGAAGCGGTACCACAGCCATCCTCAGCAACAGTGAGATCCCGAGTTCCTCCAATGATCAAGATGTCCGAGTTCCCATCAGGGAAGCCAACACAGCAAGCTTCTCCTGGAGACCAGCAGCACACCATCTTCCCCTCTAGTGCCAGGTAGTGATGCTCAAAGTGAGGACCAGAGCTCCCCCAAAGGGAACCAAAGCCATTCTCAGTGCCAACAAGGTCCCAAGCTTCTCAGAGGATGAAAACAGCCAAGTTCATCAGAAAAGCCAGGAGCTTTTGTGTGACTTGTAAATATTCATGTGAAGTATGTGTCCTGTGTTATATATTGTTCCCCTTGCAAAAAGCTCCTCCAAAACAACCAACAGCTTCCACCAGCTCCAACAGCCTTTCTCTGATCCAAACAGTCATAGCATTTCCTTCTCCAATCCTGCCTCTTATGCTGCTGGCAACAGTCCCCAGGCGGGCCTCCCACACCCAGCACCACGTCAACTCAGCTGAGCTGGGGGTTATAAGTTAACCACCAGTTACCAATCCACTACAGGAGGAATATCCTCATGGTTATAAGATATGTTCAAAATATTTTCCATAGAAAAGTTGAGCTCATACAAGCAGAGAGGTAACCAATGGGGATGGCGTGGTTGCAGAGATATTAATCAAAGGATCCATGACTCCAGGTAGAGCAGCAGAATGACAAAAAAACATGTATGGTGTGATGCACTGACCACAGTTAGTATTGATAAACTGTATTCTTGAAAACGCAGAGAAAGCGGATTTTAACGTTCTCACTACCTAAAATGATATGTATGTGTGGCAGTGCTAACATTCTCTAGCTCAATTGAGCCATGCTGAAACGTGTACTGGCATCAATGCATTAAGAAAACAACAAATATATACAATTTTTGTTTTCTAATTTCAAAAGTTTCACAAATTTAGTATAAATACAGCAGAGATTGGGGTCTTCAATTTCATTTTGATTTCAATAGAGGATCATGTTGTGTTAGTATTTATCCATGCTACTGTTGCTACATATAAGGGTTGTTCCCAGTTTTTGTCTAAAATGAGCACTGCATATTTTGCATATATAAAGTCTCCTGTTATAGTTTGCGTGTTAAATATTCCCTAAATGCACGGGTGCTGTGGGTTTTGTTTGTAGGGAGGTGGTATTGGACATGATAAGAAGCTTTAATAGGTGGAGTCCTGTCGGAGTCCTTTGACTCTTGGGAGAGTGTCCTTGAACAGGACTCTTCCACCCTGGCTTCTTCTCTCTTTTCTTCCTACCGTGAGAAAACAATTTCACTCTGTTGGATCCCTCCCCAGCAGCACCGCAATCTAGCAGGTGCACTGGGGGCCTAGATCAAGGATCCCCTAATCTTGGACTGCAACCTCCAAATTAACCCTTTTTTCTCTAAATTAATTTTGAGGTATTTCACTATATTAGTGGAACTGTAATGCACCTCCTTTTGAGTATATTCTTTGTATAATAAAGAATGTTTTTTCTGTTGTACTTGTACGTTAATTGTACTGAACATATTTTTAATAATCAAGAAAATGACAACTTATTTGTAATTTTCCTAATGATCAAAGGAAAAGTTATGAAAATTCCAGCAGCAGTTTTTGAGGATGCACTGCTGAAAGCAGTGAACAAAGGAAAACTGAGGCACCAGAAGATAAAGCAAAAAACCATGTGTGTGATGACAAAAGCTGGAACTGAGGCAGGGGTAGCTCAAGCTGTAGCTGGGACATCATCTCAGAACTCAGAGCATCTGAGCCAACAGAACATGCGGGCACATGAACTTCTGTACACATGAGTGAGGGGGTAGAAAGAAGCAATGAAGAACTGGAAATGCACAGGAACACCCAGGAAATCACTACAGGCTACTGATGGATGAGGAGAGCCCTGACATTAGCAGAAGTTGATTGTGAACCCCCACCAGCAGGTAATAGCCCAGGGCAGGGGCTCTGTCCCATCTGGGACCCAAAGTGCTGCTCCACAGCCAACCCAGATTGTAAAGTCAGCACTGATGAAGACCATTGTGAAGTGGCTCTGAACACGATTTAAAGTAACCAATTGGCTTTCCATATTTACTTGTGGAAATATGGAATCTGCAAAAAACTTAGGCCCCTTGTCTGGAGATGAGCAGCAGACTCATAGTAAGTGAACCTCTGTGAGTCACTGGTCCAGGCTGAGGCCTGTAGTGGTCTGTGATGCCATGAAGCCTAAAAGGATAAGACAAGGCCATAGCTTAGGATACCTGGCTCCAACCCTAATTAACTAGATAATGACTGTAGTATCAGGCATCTCACTGCTCCAGAGAAGGTCTTCCTGGAGATAACATAGTTCTCTTGAATAAACATAATGTATTATTGGGGAAGTACTGAACTGACTCCCAAAGTCATGCTCAGAGTTCCTCATTTTCTTCAGTATCTCCCTCCATATTTTGAAAACCAAGTTAAGTACATACCTCTCAGAGAAGTTCTTGATCAGCCCCAGAAAATCTCTGATTCTGCTAGAGGATTTTGATCCTCCTGGGGTTCTAAAATCATACCACTTATCTCTTTTCTTTAAACCTTCACCTTATACTCATTAGAGAGGCTGCCAGCCTGATCAGTCCATGTTACAGAACCAGTAATAAATTAAAGGAATGAAGTTTAAAAGAGAAGACTTTTTCTGGTGTAAGAAGAAAAATCAGAAAACAGGTGCTGAGCTGTGAGAGGTTCCCGGAACCAGAGTCCCATGGGCCTTTGTCTTCAACCCCTATTATCAAGCAACAGGCATCCTTCACCCTGGACTTGTCATGAATTGACTGGTTGTCTTTGGATAGGTCTCAGCTCCAAAAGCCTAACCTGGGTCCCATGGCCTATGCCTGCATGGACATTGTTAGTTGGACTTTGTTTCATTTTCTCTTACCTGCTGTCCTTGTCAGGGTCTTATCTGTGGAATTTATAGGTCGGTTAGGCACAACCTTACATATTAGGTCAAGGTAATGATTAACTGAAGGGCTATATACAGTTATACAATGACCCAAGTGTAAGAAAATTATATATATATATATATATATATATATATATATATATACATACACATACACATATGGATATGTGACTGCATAGGTGGGAATATATATTTAATATACAAAATAATAGGTTTTTTTAGCCTCCTCCCCCTTTCTTCTCCCTTGTGTTTCACTGGAACTGTGGGGGGACCTCATGTAGGAAACTGGCAGAATTCCTTGGTGCTTTGCTAATCAGCTCTCTTGATTATCTTTTTAATTGCTTCCTACAGCAAACTGAACTATTCTACTCAGGATGAGCCAAAAAAGCATATGAGGCCTTGATTTGATCCTTTCCCTGACTACAAACACCTTTCCTCTACATCACGGAAAGGAACAGAGAGTGACAGCTCTTACAAAAGTCATGAGATACACATCAGAAGTTGGACAGGCTGGACAGAAATCCCTGCTTCCAAGGTCCATCCATCACAGGTACCATCCACGTAGGCAGGAAGCCTCAGCAAGACCATGTGGATCAGAGCAAGTCCAGGCCTCAGAGCACATTTACCAGGAGCAGTTCTCAGAAATGGCTAGTGATGAGACAGGCCCTGCAGGATTCATTAAAATGCACTTTTCTGGAGCAGCATCTTCAGGGCAGGTTCTATCACCCGGAGGGAAGAGACTGAAATGTCCTCATGACAATGCCAGGGTCACTGTTGCCACAGGAACGATGAGGTTACTCCCTGGTAAGTCTTCTTTGAGCAGCTCCTCCAATATCTCTTTCTCAAAAGCCCTGGATTTATCTTTCTCATGGACCCCAGCAGCAGAAGAATATAGGAAATTCTAGTACACTGATCATAAAACTCCCCCTGAATCACCCCCATAGCTATGAAGCCCTTCCTCACAGGAACAGTGGTTGATAGACCTTCTGAGGAGCCAGCATCTTGTTTCTTTAGGATCCTGCCTACGTACTCATCTGCAGGCAGCCATTCTTTTGCCAGCATGAACTGGCCATGTCAGTGACTGGCTCCTAATCAGATCTCTAGCTCACCTCTGACCCCAGCCACAGACATACATCCACCTACACTCCATCCTGCCATAATAACCACTTCCCCTCGCTTCAGTGTCCTGGGCCTTTTCATCCCTGAAGAGAATCCCAGTGTAGGTGGTGCAGTCTGGCAACTCTGCGATTTACATTTTGATGTTAGGGCTTTGTATGTTTCTAGCATGCATGTAGAGTCTGTAAGTCTTGATAAAAGGGGTCATGACCTTACATTGCTCTGTTTCTTGCATTCTGTGATTCCTGCACGTCCTTGGGCTTTAGTGCTCGCTCATTCCTCTCTACAATCTGAGCATCTTGCACATGTACCAATCTCATACATGCAGAGATACTTTTAATTATTCTATGCTACTGGGTAGACATGAATTTGTACAATTCCTAACTGTGAGTCCCAGAAAAAGACTTGTATAGCTTTGTATAATTACATTTTCCTGGACTTCAATGGTTTGATATGGTAAGCCAGGTGTAATGGCACTGGCCTGAAATCTCATCACCCAGAGGATGAGGCAGGAGGATCACCTTGAGTTCAAGGTCAGCCTGGGCTACACAGTATATTCAAGAACAGCCTGAACTATGTAGTGAGATCCTGTGTCAAAAAAGTCTGATGTGGACCCAACAATATAGTACCTCATATGAGGATTATGTAATATTGTTTGAAGGCATTCTTCTGTATAGAACTGCTTAACACTAAAATTGCCACAAAACTCCAAATGATATCAAGAAAAAAATTCAAAAACATTAAGGAAGGACCCGGGCACTGTCGCATTTACTTTTCAGAAAATGAAAATATCCTTATAAAATTTTAGCTTTGTGCCCTTAGCTGTCTACCATTTGCTGTGAAATGCAACAGTGCTTCTCTATTCATCTCAGCCTATCCTAACTGTTCTTGCTTTAAATGAAGGTGTCCATACAACACCAGCAGTTTGCATTGGACCTGGTCTGCTTTTCCTTAGTACTTCTCTGTAGAGAACCCTGGAGGGGAAGAAACAGCAGATAGAAAAGGAGGGAAGGCCAACGTCTTAAATCAGAGTCAAGTGACAGGCAGGCAGGACACAGAGTCCTGGTTATATCACTTCACCCAAGCTCTGCTTTTATTTCCTCCTCTTTATACTCTTATCTATTTGAGGTGCACACCCCTGGTGAATATTCTAAGTTTATTATTTTCCTCTCTTTATATATCAATCCATTCTTTTTTTATTTTAAAGGGAAAAAATAATAAAATAACATCAAGGACAAAACAACCCAAAAATGATAGACACAATACAGATTTTCAAAATAAGATGATATTAAATTGAGAGTGTCATTATAATATACATTGTTATCTTCAACACAGTTGCTCAGGTTACCAGATGTAAGAACACAAAATTATCCATCCATGTTTTTAGCTAATAAAAGTATTCCAAATCTTATATGTAGAAAATCAGAACTCAGAATTGTTTTTTGAATACATTTTTTGTTATTGACAGGCAAAGAAACTGCTCATTAATGTTTCTCACATTAGAAGTATAATTTAAATTTTGCATTCTGTATTTTAACATGCACATGGATGCACACATACACATACATATTTAACAGTGATGGCACAGCTACAGTACAAAACATCCATGTGACATAATATTATACTATTACTTAGCCTTTTCAAAATGATTTAATCATTGAAGAGCTAAGATTTATATACTCTTCATGATATGCCAAATGCTGTCCTAAATGTCTAACTTAATGCTTTTAACAGTACTAAGAAACAGGTCTTTTATTATTGTCAATTTACCTTACAAGGCTGCAGACTTAGGTTGACATATATGGGCAGCATGCTCTAATACATACAAGCATGCGGGCTGACTGAATTCTAACCTTTAAACTCTGACACCTGGTCCAAGATGTTGTGTACTATCACCATGCAATACAGGAAAAATGTCTATGTACAAACAGGTCCATTCTGCATGCGCATCTCAACTCAGTACAGTGTGTGCCTGTATTAGAGAGAGAATAAAATTCATCTAAATATGTGTAGAATTAAGAAATTTTACAAGTGTTTTGAATATTTATAGTACATTGACTTTAATTAGCACAAAAAGTCATTTATTTTACCTGATACATAAATCATAGCAGTTGTACATATTAATGAAATACCATGTCATGATTTGGTACATACACATAGCGTAATATTTACATTAGGATGATCATGTTAGGAACGTTTCAGAATCCCTTTGCTATCTTTTTGAAATCCACTATACATTTTGTTATCTATAGTTATGCTCTGTGCAATAGCACACGAGAGCTTCTGGCTGCTGTCTCACTGTGACTCAGCATCCACTGTGCCTCTCCCGTTGCCCCTCCTCTGCTTCCATAACCCTTGCTTTATTTTCCACCCTTATAATATAAAACTAAAAATAACTTCCTTTACTGCTATGAATTAATTAGAGTATTAGTTTATTTTTAGAGGAAATAGAAAATAAGTTATCTAATATCCCAAAATAGCAATATTCCTCAAAAATAGTCATGTTAATTTTGAGCTTCAAAATGGAGCTCACATCCTTTTATATGGATTTTGCTCTAAAGACAGTTTAAAGTAAGCTAGCAGTACTATTCAATATTTAAGTTCCCAAGAAAATATATTCTCCCCTCATTTAAAAAATTAATTTTTTTAACTGATAAATACATGGAAATGATACATATTTATGGAGTACTACTAGATGTTATTGCATGGGTATATATTGTGTAATGCTTAAAACAGATACAGGTGCCAAAAATATGAACCCTTAGCAATTATGGAAATGCAAGTTTAAAAAAGTGCAAAAGCATTTGGTTGTGTTTGCTTTCATTATTTTACCATGACCTTTGCTTACGATATCCTAACTTGCAAGGGGATTTTATTAATTTCTTTACTATTTGAAATTTAACCACTAGAAAATTTCCCATTTAAATACACACACACACACACACACACACACACACACATTGGAGCAACCGTAACAGCTGATGCTTGGAGAGAAGAAAACAGCACACATGATACAAAAACACACAAACTACTACTAATGGGGACATTAAGCAAAACTGGCAGTGTACAGCTGATCTTTCAACATGATTAGTTCATCTAAAAGTTATGCAAATCTCAACACTTCTCTTCCAAAAGAGCTAAACCTTTCTTAGGCTACATATTTGAAACTATTTTCCCCGCTTCTTGTCTTGGTCCATTATGGACTAAAAGCTCTAGGATCATGTCCACAATTGTGACAACATTAGGAACTCTCCACAAAGTAGTTACCCAGAGAAATAGTAATATTTAAAGACAGTGAATGGTAATGCTAAATGGCATGCACCATGTCCTATAAAATTAAAAGGGCATTTGATGATCTTGTTTACATTTGTATATTTTTGTACTTAAAGACACACTTTCCATTCTATTACTTTTACCATGACTATATGATGCATAGGCGAAAACATTTAACTTCAGTAAATTATTTTGGAGATCTACCTAGAGGGAAGGGTGTGTTCATACCATGTATGTTCCCAGGACTCGTCTCAAAGCCCCCATGACCTCCTTATTCCTCAGGCTGTAAGTGAGGGGGTTCAGGGCCGGGGTGACAATTGTGTAGAAAGCAGAAGCGATGTTGTCCTGTTTGGGACTATGGAAGGAACTGGGTAGGATGTACATGAGTGTGGCCCCGCCATAATACATCCCTACCACAGTCAGGTGGGAGGAGCAGGTCATAAGAGCTTTCTTCCTCCCTTCCTTTGAGGGCATGTGGAGCACAGTGAAGAGAATTAATGTATAGGAGGCGACAATGGCAACAAGGGGGAGAATCAACAAGCCCATGCCCATTAAATAAACCATGAGCTCATACCTGGCGGTGTCTGCACAGGCCAGCTTCAGCAAGGGTAAAATCTCACAGAACAGGTGTCTGATCTTCCGGGCTTTGCAGAAGGGATAGTGCATGGTATATACAGTATATCCCAGAGCACTGAGGGATGCCGGGATCCAGGATGAGGCCACCATGGACCAGCAGACTCTAGGACTCATGACCATCATGTAGTTCAGAGGGTGGCAAATGGCCACATACCTGTCATAGGCCATGAAAGCCAGTAGGAGGTCCTCCGCACTCCCTGCTATCAGTTCCAGAAACATCTGCAGGGCACAGCCTCCAAAGGAGATGGTGTTTTCTCTGTGCAGAAAATCCATGAGGGCCTTGGGAGTGACAGCTGATGTAATTGTGAGGTCCATGAGGGAGAGCTGCCCAAGCAGGAGGTACATGGGCACGTGCAGCCGGACATCCACTGTGATGACCAGGAGCAGCAGGCCATTGCTGACCAGGGCCAACATGTACAGGACTGCGATGGTGGCACAGAGCAGTTCAGGAGACGCACTGTCCCTCAGGATCCCCACCAAGATGAAGCCACCTCCTAAGGTGGAGTTGAGCTCCATTTTGAGCGTTTCTTCAGCTGCCTAGAAGCACATGGATTCTCAGTGAGTGTTGCTCAGAGAGACCCTAATTTTGTAACATGAGAAGTTCCTTAGAACACACAATATTGAATTCATGAGATAATATAATTTCCAGTAGTAATTTCCTTTCCCTCTTGATGTATGAATTTTTGATTCTTAATTCATCTTAATAAAAGTTCATCTAAATGGAGAACTGAGAGCAGAGTAATAACTAAACATGAAGAGATCACTATAAGAAAACATTATTCTGGATACCAAATCTGAACAAGCATATGTCCACAAAGATTAAGCTATCTCTCTACTAATATTAAAGAAATATACTGGCATAAATATCTTTATTTAATTTATAACTACAGTATAATGCTCGAATAATATTTAAAATACCCAGTTGGCTTTTATATAGACCCATTCTGAGTAGGAAATTCCAAACTGGCTGAGGATATAGCTCAGTGGCACAGGGCCTGCATGGCAAGCATGAGGACCTGAGTTCAATTCCCAGTGCAAACAACAGAAAACAAACAGGAGCATGACTTAAATAAAGTGATTCCATTTCCTTTTGCATTTATCCTAACTCTACATTTGCATGTAGCATTCAAGGTGGGAGACACAAACCTGATTAGAAGTGCTCAAGTTTATCCACTTTACATCCCTTGACCCGCCCTCCATGAACGAGAAGTGTCCTGAAGTATCTGAAAGCATGGGATGCTGTATTTTAGCTGCTGCTTTTAGAACTACACTGCTAAGACTGAAAACACATTTTTATACACTATGCTGTGTTGTGATTCTGCAAAGTCTCAGTACTATAATAGAGAAAGCCTACAAAAGAGATGAGAGTGTTTGTTTGAGAGAAACGATGAAAAGCAACAATACAACACCGGTGATATGTTGTAATCAGGACCAATAATCCTGTACTTTCTTCCTTTGACCCAGTTGTTCACTCTTGCTCCTCGACCTTGAGAACATTTGTGCTGGACAGAAGGACTACAAGGAGTGGAAGGAAGAGTTCGTGCTCTAAAAATCTCCTGAAGGTGCAGGTGCCTGTCACTCCTGAGCTGAGAGTGACCTGAGAGAGACCTGGGCTATTCATTAGAAACAGTAACAAAGCCTACCCTCTACAAACAAGGAGTAAGGACCATAAAGAAATTTAGGACTGAACCTGGTTCTTCCTGGCACCAGTACTATCTCCAAACCTGTGCTCACTGCATGTGCAGATTTGACGTCAAACACTTCTTCTAGATTCTTTGAAACTGTGATCCCAACCTGAACCCTATATACACTTAGCCTCCCCTCCAGGGAGCTGCTGATATCACTCCAGTGTCAGCCTGCGTGGGTGCAGGTGGGGTAAATCTGATCTTTCCCACAGCCTCAGTCTCCAGCTGTTTCCTCATGCTGCCGTTATCCAACAGTACCCAGACCCCTGGGGAAACCCACAGAGGCGAGGGCTCAAGGCTGACCGGAGCCTATATCAGCTGCATGGAATGGGACAGTTAAAGGAAACTCAGATGAAGTAGTTAGAGGTGTGCAAGTGAAACACCTTTCTATAAGTGATTTTTCCTTATCACAGCACACAGATTTTAACATTTCCTTGGTTTCCGTGGGCCTCTTGGGGGGGGGCATTAGTCCTTAGCAGGTAAAAGTTATGAGAAAATGCTACAAGCATAACATCACTTCTTATATGGCACTTTGGAGCATTCGTCTTCTGATAGGTAGAAAAACACATTGCTAGAGGCTGGCACCATGCACAGCTGCTAAAGGCAGGCTAGGAGATTCCTCTCACAAAGAGATACTCAGGTATGGGCTACAGTATAGACCCCATTTCAGTTCTAATTGGATCACTGTTCCTTACAAAAAGTAAAACAATACAGAAATTGGGATGGCAATTGACCCTGCACTACTAGAGAAATTGGTAGACAGTGTAGTGGATATTCTTAAAGATGCTTTGAACTTACTTTTTGTGTCAACCACTCCTAGAAGTTATGCATTTCCCTGAAAGTAAAACAAAGTCGTTACCTTAGGTGGTCAGAATTGCAGCTGCACAATCACAGACTTCTTATGTTTGAAGGTTCTTTGCAGGCTAAGGCTATTACAGTAGAAATGTGTGTTCAGCTGGTATAATTTTTGCTAAGTTGCTTAAATGTCTCAAGGGTCCAACTAAGCAGGTGTCAGTACCCTTCTTTTCCTTTCATTAATGTGCAGGTCTTTTCTGGAGATGGCAGTGGATACAGACAGATAACACAGTCTTTGGGTAGTTTACGATGAAGCAAGAGGGAGGCTTTAATGTTCTCACGCCTGAGAAGAAATAGTGGAAGGTGCTTCTGCTATAGTTTCACATGGAGGGACCCCCTGTAGCTTTGTGACAATTATCAGACTGAGTTTTTGGGTCCAGATGCCAGACCCTCCTTTTTCTCAGTGGCATGTTGCAGTGAAGGTGAAAGGCACAGGAATCTGGAGGAAGTAGGTATTGGAAGAGCTTCCCAAAGGAGGTACCAATGCTTGGCCACACTCTCCCTGGGGCCAGCCCCTTGACCTACAAGAGGGTGATCTGGCTTCTGATCCATGACCTTTTCTCTCTTCCCTATCCTCCATTTATCTTCAGAGGGACTTGTCTGATCACTGAAAACTAAGTTCCCCAGCTGCCCTGGAAACATAGGTCCAGGGAATATGATGTTAATAAATCCTCTAGGGCATGTTGTCTGGCCTGGTATTTCTATGTCGTTCTGTCACTAAATGAGCTCCATGGGACCATAGGTTTATATTCAGTCCTGGAAGAGATACTGGTAGAACATTTCTAAATTATCTACTGATAGCCAAATGTGGTACTGAAAATCTATAATTGCAGCACTTGGGAGGCTGAGGCAGGGTCATCACTACCAGTTGAACACAACCTGGGCCCATTAGTGAGTTCTAAGCCACCCTGAGGTACACAGTCAGACCCTCTCAACTTGCAATTTTGCAGAAATGATTGTTTACTCAATTGACCAGAAATTAAAGTCATTGTCTTGCATTTCTTCTGCTGTAGAGCATTTGTGGGGTTTCTGGCTCACTGTAGGTTGCTGCTTCCCTTCTTTATGGTGGTCTTCAGCTCGTAGAATTGTCAGTTCAATATGACTGCTCTTGCTGAAGTCTGTAAGCAGGAGATGTTTCCTTCATTGACCTTTGGGGATCCATACAGCTAATGTGTGGGCACGTTCCTCAGTTTTACTGTTGTCTGCCACCAGTGATGCTTGAAGAGAGAGTTCAGTATTTTACATATGGAAAAGAAAATTACAAAGAAATCCTCAAATTATGTTGTTGACCATCAATATTTATTAAAATCTCCAAAATTTTCCCAGAGATAATCAGATTAACTACTAAGTAAATATACCTAGGTGACAGTGAACTAAGAATACCAGTTATAGGACAAGGGAGGAATATCCTCAGGGTTATTGACTGAGTGAGAATGAGGTACTCAATCTAACTGACACTGAGGAAGAGAAAGATATACACAGCAAGAGATAAAAGTTTAATATGGACATGGAGGGAGTCAGCACCAGAACAGCTGTGCTGGCTCTCTGAAGACAAAGCACAGGGTTGGAGTTTATATGTACTCTGAGGAGAGGTGGGCACAGGATAGCTAACGTGGGCTGCTCAGCATAACTTGACAAAGGGGGATTGGATCATTTTTGGCCTACGTGGGCTTTGGCAAAGGCAGCTGGGAAGAACAACCTATAGGGGTCTCTGTCAAGAAGGAACTAGGCACCATTATAACAGCTTTGGACTGTCACCATGAGGACTGGGCAGGTCTTGGGCGGGAAACCTAACAGTGGTAAGATCTGTTCAAAATATTTTCCACAAAAAGGTGAGCTCATACAAGCAGAGTGATAACCAAAGGGGATAGTGTGCTTGTGGAGATATCAATCAAAGGATCCATAACTCCAGTTAGAGCAGCAGAATAACTTCAAAACATGTATGGTGTAATACACTGACTACAGTTAATGTTCATAAAATTTGTTCTTGAAAGTGCAGAGAGAATGGATTTTAATGTTCTCCCTGCATAAAATGATAAATATGTGTGGCAGTACTAATGTTCACTAGTTCGATTTAGCTCTTCTAAAATGTGTACTGATATCAACACATGAAGAACACAACAAATATATACAACTTTTGTTTTTTAATTTCAAAAAATTCCCAAACAGTATAAATATAGCAGAGATTGGGATCCTCAAATTCATTTTGGCTTCTGTAGCATATTCCTCTGTGTTAATATTTATCCATTCCACTATTAGCAGACTTAAGGGTTGTTCCCAGTTTTTGCCTGAAAGGAAAAGTGCACATTTTGCATATATAAAATCTCCTGTTATAGTTTGCATATTAATATTCACAAAATGTACAGGTGTTGTGGGTTTTGTTTGTAGGGAGGAGTTCCTGGATGTGGTAGGAACCTTTAATAGGTGGAGTCCTGTCGGAGTCCTTTGACTCTTGGGAGAGTGTCTTTGAACAGGACTCTGCCACCCTGGCTTCTTCTCTCTTTTCTCCGCACCATGAATAAACAATTCCCTCTGTCAGATCTCCCCCCACCATCACTGTCATCTAGCAGGTGCACTGGGGGCCTAAATCATGGATCCTCCAATCTTGGACTGCAACCTCCAATATAACCCTTTTGTTTCTCTAAATTAATTTGAAGTATTTCACTATATTGATGGAAATGTAATACATCTCCCTTTCAATATGTTCTTTGAATAACTATAAAAATTCAGGATGTTTTTTCTGTTGTGCTTGTACACTAATTTTACTGGACATATTTTTATAATCAAGAAAATGACAACTTATTTGTAATTTTCCTAATGATCAAAGGAAAAGTTAGGAAAATTCCAGCAGCATTTTTCCAGGATATTATGGTGAAAGTGGTGAATAAAGAAAAACTGAGACACTAGAAGATAAAGCAAAAAACCAGGGGTGTGATGACAAAAACCGGAACTGAGGCAGAGGTAGCTGAAACTGTAGCTGTGAAATCATCCCAGAACTCAGAGCATCTGAGCCCTCAGGTGACAGAACATGCAGGCACATGACCCTCTGCACATGTGCATGAGGGGGTAGAAAGAAGCAATAAAGAACTGGAAATGCACAGGAACACCCAGGAAATCATTACAGGATACTGATCAATGAGGAGAGACCTGACATTAGCAGAAGTTGATTGTAAAGCCCAGCTGGTCATAGCCCAGGGCAGGGGCCCTGTCTCATCTGGGGATGCACACTGCTGCTCCACAGCCAACCCAGATTGTAAAGTCAGCACTGATGGAGGCCACGGTGTAGTGGCTCTGAGAAGGATTTAAAAGTAACCAATTGGTTTTCCATATTTACTTGTGAGTTTGCAAAAGGCTTAGGTCACTTGTCTGGAGATGGGCAGCAGACTCATAGTAAATGAACCTCTGTGAGTCACTAGTCCAGGCTGAGGTCCGTAGTGGCCTGAGATGCCATGAAGCCTAAAAGGATAAGACAAGGTCACAGCTAAGGACACCTGGTTGCAACCCTAATTAACTATAGATAAAGACAAGAGCCTCAGGCATCTCACTGCTCCAGTGAAGGTCTTCCTGCAGATAACAGAGTTCTCCTGAATCAACATGTTTTACCGGGAGAAGTCTTGAACTGACTCCCAAAGTCTTGCTCAGAGTCCCTTATTTTCTTCAGTATTTCCCTCCATTTTTTGAAAACCAAATAAATACAGACCTGTCACAGAAGATTTTGATTTCAGCTCCCAGAGAATCTCTGATTCTGCTAGAGGGTTCTGATCCTCCTGGAGTCCTAAAATCATACCACTTATCTCTTTTATTTAAACCCTCACCTTACACTCATTTGAGAGGTTGCCGGCCTGATCAGTCCAGGTTACAGCATCAGTAATGAATTAAAGGAACAAAGTTTAAAAGGGAATATGCTTTATTCGGTGTAAAAAGAAAAATCAGAAAACAGTTGCTGCGCTGTGAGAGGTGGGCAAGGTTACTGGAAACAGAAACCCACGGGCCTTTGTCTTCAACCCCTATTATCAAGTAATTGGAATCTTTCACCCTGGAGCTTGTCACAACTTAACTGACTGTCTATGGTCTCAGCCCCCAAGACCATAACCTTATTGTAGCCTACGCCTACATGGGTATTTTTAGGTGGACTTTATTTCATTTTCTCTCACTTTCTGTCCTTGTCAGGGTCTTATCTCTGGAATTTATAGGTTGGTTAGGAGAAACCTTAAATACAAGGTCAAGTTAATGATTAAGTGAAGGGCTATGTTTGTATCTAGTGCAGTTATACAATGACCCAAGAGTAAGAAAATTATACATATATATATATATATATATATACACATATATATATATATATATAGATATAGATACATACATACATATATATATGACTGCATAGGTGGGGATACACATTTAATATACAAAATAATAGTTTTCTTTTTTTAGCCTCCTCCCCCTTTCTTCTCCCTTGTAGTTTACTGGCCCCAGGGAGGCACCTAATGTAGGGAACTGGCAGAATTCCTAGGTGCTTTGCTAATCAGCTCTCTTGATTATCTTTTTAATTGCTCCTTACAGCACAGTGTTAACTCTTTCTGCTCATGATTAGCCAGAAAGCTTTATGAGGCCCTTATTTGATCCTTTCCCTGACTACAAACACCCTTCCCCTACATCACAGAGGAACATGGAGAGTGACAGCTCTTACAAAAGTCATGAGACACACATCATAAGTTGGACAAGCTGGACAGAAATCCCTGCTTCCAGGGTCCATCACAGATACCATCCACTTAGAACAGCCTCAGCAAGACCATGTGGATCAGAGCAAGTCTAGGCTTCAGAACACATTTATCAGGAGCAGTTCTCAGAAATGGCTAGTAAGGAGACAGGCCCTGTAGGATTCATAAAAATTCACTTTCCTGGAGCAGCATCTTCGGGGCAGGTTCTATCATCCAGAGAGAAGAGACTGAAATGTCCCCATGACAATGCCAGGGTCACTGTTGCCACAGGAATAATGAGGTTATGCCCTGGTGAGTCTCCTTTGAGTAGCTCCTCCAATATCTCTTTCCCCAGAGTCCCGCTGTGTTCATCTTTATCACAGACCCAAACAGGAGAAGAATATAGGAAATCTGAGTACACTGATCATAAAACTTCCCCACAATCACCCCATAGCTATGAAGCCCTTCCTCACAGGAACAATGGCTGATAGACCTTCTAAGGAGCCAGCATCTTGTTTTCTTGGGATCCTGCCTATGTAGTCATCTGCAGCCATTCTTTTGCCAGCATGAACTGGCCATATCAGTGACTGGCTCCTAATTAGATGTTCGTTTCACCTCTGAGCCCAGCCACAGCCATATGCCCACCTACACACCAAAATAACCACTTCCCCTCCCTTCAGTATCCGGGGACTATTCATCCCTGAAGTGAATCCCAGTGTAGGTGGTGCAGTCTGGCAACTCTGCTACTTACATTTTGATATTAGAACTTTGTATGTTTCTAGGGTGTATGTAGACTCTGTAAGTCTTGATAAAAGGGGTCAAGACCTTACACTGCTCTGTTCCTTGCACCCTGTACTTCCTGTATGCCATTGGGCTTTCTTGCACATTCATCCCTCTCTATAATCTGAGCATCTTACATATGTACCAATCTTGTACATGCACAGATACTTTCAATTATTCTATGCTACTGGGTAGACATGAATTTGTACAATTCCTGACTGTGAGTCCCAGAAAACGACTTAATAGCTTCGTATAGTTACATTTTCCTGGACTTCAATAGTTTGATATGGTGAACCAGGTGTGGTGGCACAGGCCTATAATCTCACCACCCAGGAGGATGAGGCAGGAGGATCACCTTGAGTTCAAGGTCAGCCTGTGCTACATAGTAGGTTCAAGAACAGACTGAACTGTGTAGTGAGATCCTGTGTCAAAAAAATGTCTGATGTGGACTCAACAATATAGTACCTCAAAAGATAATTATGTAATGTTTGAAGGTATTCTTTTCTATAGGCCTACTTAACGCTTAAGTTGCCACAAAAATCCAAATGAAATCAAGATTTTAAAAGCATTAAGGAAGGACACCAAGAAAATGAAAATATACTTACAAAATTTTAGCTTTGTCCTCTTAGTTGTCTACCATTTGCGGTGAAGTACAACAGTGCTCCTCCATTCATCTCAGCCTATTCTAACTGTTCTTGCTTTAAGTTAAGTTGTGTAGACAACACCAGCAGTTTGCATTGGACCTGGTGTATTTTTCTTTGGTATTTCTCCTTAGAGGACCCTGAAAGGGAGGAAACAGAAAATAGAAAAGGAGGGAAGGCAAAAGTTTTAAGTCAGAATCAAGTGACAGGTAGGTAGGACACAGAGTCCTGGTTATATCACTTTACCCAAGCTCTGCTTTTATTTCCTCCTCTTTACAATCTTATCTAAATTCATGTGCAGACCCCTTAATGAATATTCTAACATTATTTTCCTCTCTTTATTTATCTACCAATTCTTTGTTTTTTCATTTTAAAGAGAAAAAACAGTAACAAAATAAAAACAACAAAGGCAAAAACAAAAAAATACAGAACTTGAAAAGATGATAAGAAATTAACAGTGCTGTTATATTACACATTATTATCTTCAACGAAGTTGCTCAGATTACCAGATATAGGAACAGAAGATTATTCATTTATGTTCTTAGCTAAGAATAAAAGAGTATTCCAAATCTGATATGTAGGAGGTCCCATTCCATCCAGCTATTCTCCTTCTGGGTATTTTCCCAGAAGAACTGAATACATCATATTACAGCAATATATGTGCACCCATGTTTATAGCAGCGCAATTTGTATTAGCTAAATCATCAAAGTAACCCAAGTGTCCATCCACTGAGGAATGGATAAAAAAGTTGTGGTATTTTTACATAATTGAATATTATTCAGCTTAAAGAAAGATAGGGAAATGAACACAACTAGAGACCATACTTATAAGTGAAATAAATCAGACCTCATGTGTAAACATAGTATTATCTTACTAGAATAACAACCTGAAAGAGTGATTAAAGTCTAGGAGATACAATAGACGTTGTGAAAGGGAAGGAAATTGCTCAAAAAGAAAGAACAACTCAGATGAGAGAAAAGAGAAAAGAAAGATGGGAAACCATATATATTATACACAGTTTAGCTAACATAGTGGTACTACTGACTTTTATTGCTCTATTGAAAGGAACAGTTAAAGTGTAGAATCAATCTTACATGTCTATATTTGTTCATTTGAGTATCCAAATTGAAATTATCAATATGTAATACAACTATTGTTAATTTCCTATCATGTTGTGAGATTCTGTATTGCTTGTTTTGTTTTTGTGTTATTTTCTAAATGTATGTGTGTTTGTTAAGATGTTTTCACTCATCTTTAAATGAAGTAAAAAACCAAATCTAATATGTAGATAAACAATTTTGTTATTGATAGGCGAAGAAACTACCCCATTAATGTTTCTCTCATTAGAACTATAATTTGGATTTTATAAAGGAAAGATCTGATTCTCCAACAAGTAATAAGATATAATGTTATGTCTGGATGGTGGTTTGCCCAGAGATCACTGTGGCAGAAATGCTGGGGAGACATCACTGTGCAGTTTTTCAGTGTCCTGGAGTTGATGATGTTGTTCCCTCTCAGTGTTTTTAATGCTATAACACATTGTGACTCAGAAAGCTGCTGTTCATCCTCATCCTTATGTATCACTTCCTCTGATACTTTACTCTATGTGGTCTCAAAGTAAGTCATATTCTCCTTCATATATTCACCATCACCCCTGGATGATGTGTTTGTGTGATTCATTTTTCACACCTATGAAATCACCAGAGTATTAGGATAGTGTCTGATACAGTATAGGTCCTTAATTAATATTTACTGAACCAATGAAAGAAAATACATCAAATGTGACTTTCAACGTAAGATTTTTATGATTATACCTCTTGAAAACCCCAGCTCTTGGACAACCTGGGTTGTAAAATGGTTGTCAAATAAGACAGGAGGGAGACGTAGGATAATACAAAGAAAAGTTAAAGAACTGGGTGGTAAATTTTCTTCTCATCTCAATACCTGCTAAATTTTCCATCCACCTGTGAAAACCCTGGCTTCCTAAGATCAACCAAAGTGCACCCCACACACACCATGTCTTTCCTCCTCAACTTCTTTCTTCAATACTGTCAAATGGACTCAGTGGTCAACACACCAGCATCCTTCCTCATATTGCTAAGATTTGTAAAAAAAAAAATGAGTCATTCTTTCATAATCAAAGTGTTGACATGAATCCCAGGTAATATAATGATTTTGGTCCCCTTTTTCTTGTGGGAGGTAT
The DNA here is from genome assembly GCA_004027595.1 of Dinomys branickii. Taxonomy (NCBI): domain Eukaryota; kingdom Metazoa; phylum Chordata; class Mammalia; order Rodentia; family Dinomyidae; genus Dinomys; species Dinomys branickii. The sequence continues at coordinate 52,463 of PVLD010009074.1, read as the reverse complement.
TGGGAATTGAATTCAGGACCTCACACTTGCCAGGCAGGCACTGAACCTCTGAGCTATATCCCCAGCCTTGGCCCTTTTGAAGAAATGTATCATTTTTGTTATCCATTTTATTATTGATCCTAAGCACGATGACAACCATGCATCCACAATTCCTATCTTTTCCTTTTCCTTTCCCTCTTCTAGAGTAAATATCTTACCAGTACCTTCAAATACACAAACCATTTTGGTTCTGCTCTTACTGATTAACCTTCAGATCTGTGTCATCCCAAACAATGGCAGCCCAGAATTCTTCCTATCTCCAGCGGACTAGCAATCTACACACCAAGGAGTTGAGGATGGTTGAAATGTATAAGAGATCAAGTGGTCCAAGAGCCCAGAGATTCCTCTGTTGAAGGAGGTATCAAAGGGGACAAGATGGCAAAGACATTTTTATGAATAAAGTCTTAAAAACTCAACTGTTATTTCAAGTAGACTTTAAGAAAACATACATATTAAACCAATGCCCCATGTGTCTGTTTATAAAGGAGACAAGGATGTTTTCATAAATTTACAAAGATGTTTATGGGAGTTATTCTCCTCAATACTTTGTATAAAATAATTTCTTAACAATTAGCAATTTCCAAGATGCCTGCTACCTGCTTAGCTGATGGCTCACTACAGTTCAATAAAAGAATTGAGAAATTGAAAAACCAGAGGGGAAACTTAGCTAGGAGAAAGAAAAAATATTCATGGGATTTCTATTGCTCACCCCAAAGTGTCCTAGAACAATCCAAAGTTAGACTTAACTCCTTAGAAGAATTTCCACTGACAAACTATCTGGTTCTAGTCAACCAAAAAAACCCATACAGAATGGAGCTCTAGAACTCCACCTTAGGAGGTGGCTTCATCTTGGTGGGGATCCTGAGGGACAGTGGATCTTCTGAACTGCTGTGTGCCACGATGGAAGCCCTGTACATGATGGCCCTGGTCAGCAATGGCCTGCTGCTCCTGGTCATCACAGTGGATGTCTGGCTCCGCATGCCCATATACCTCCTGTGTGGGTAGCTCCCTCGTGGACCTCTTGTTTACATTGGTTGTCATACCCAAGGCCTTCATGGATCTTTTTTGCTTATTATTATTTTTTATTTAAAAAATAAAAATATAAACTCAAATAACACAAAAACAATAAGGAAATACACAAATTATGAGGAAGATAGTAGGGGATTGACAATGAATGCTATTTTACATAATACCATCTTCATATTTGTTACTCAGGTATCTCAAAAACAATGAAGGAAATACATGATTATACAGAAGATAGTAGGGGATTAACAATGGCTGTTGTAGTACATAATGTTATCTTCGCATTTCTTAGTTATAGATCAGTATAATGCATAAGCGATAAAGTAAACACAGAAGTATAGAACAGATATTGGGGAATTAACACTGGATGCTGTATTACAAAATGATGTCTTCACTATTGTTACTCAGTTATACAAATGATGACATGTTCCATTAATCATACAGTTCTCTCCACCCTCATCTCCATTGTTCTCCCACCCAATCAATGGTTTTTCCCTCTGACAGTAACTGTACTTTTGGTTTATTTACTCCTTTGGGCTCTCACACTGGTAAGGCACATAGCTGCTTCAAATTATGCTGTAACTAACATGGGTGCACTCAAATTATTATGGCACTAGGTGGAAAAGCACACATCCTCAAAGATGGTACATAGGCAGGGAACCAAATACATTATGGTCATACCCAATTGATAAGCCCTTGAGGTCCTCGGGTGTCCAGTCCAGTCTGCAGGTTCATGCCACGGACCACTGGGCCCCACCTCAATGAGGCGCTCCTGGGGACCTGGACCAGTTCACAGGGTCAGCCCGGCAGACCACCAGGCTCAGCCCCAGTGAGGCACTCCTGGGGACCCAATCCACTCTGTGGGGTTGCCCCTACAGACCAATGGGTTCCACCCCAATGAGGCACTCCTGGAAGCCCATTCAAGTTCTCGGGGTCACCCCCAAGTGCTGCCGGGCTCTGCCCCAGCGAGGTGCTCCCAGAGACCCAAACCAGTCTGCGGGTGTCTTGGTTACTTTTCTCTCGTTGCTGAGACATAATAACAAACGCCCAAAATGAAGGAAGGAAAGGTTTATTTAGCTTACAGTTTGTGGAGGTTTCAGTACATACTTGTCTGGTTCCGAGGCAGAGTGGCACATGGCAGAGGGCAAATGTTCATGGTGGCAGCACACAGCAAAAACCACAAGAGCAAAAGGGAGGGATAGCAAGCAAGCAGCCTCTTTTTCTCTCTTACCTTTTAAACAGTCTACCCCCACTGAGGGGGCGTGTAGCTCTCACACAGTCTCCATGCCCTCCTTTTCCACAGGCTCAGGATGTGTGCAAAGTAAGCACCTTGGCTTCCTGCTGAGTCACTCAGCCAAACCTCTAGACTCCCCAAGTTGACACAGTGTATAAACCATAACAGTGGGGTTGCCCCCACAGACCACTGGGTTCCTCCCCAATGAGGCACTCCTAGAGGCCTGGTTGAGTTCTCGGGTTCACCACCAGGCACTGCCAGGTTCCGCCCCAGCAAGGCACTCTCGGGGACATGAACCAGTCTACAGGGTTGCCCCCATAGACTGCTGGGTTCTGCCCCAATGAGACACTCCTGGGGGCCCAGTCAAGTCCTCAGCTTTGCCCCCAAGGACTGCTGGGCTCTGCCTTGCCCCTATGAGGTGCTTCTGCATGCCCAGTGGAGACCATAGGGTCACCCCCACAAATCTCTGGGTTCCAACCCAACTGAGGTGCTCCCAAGGGCCCGGTCTAATTGATCTCCAGTGCTGCCACTCCCCATCTCTTACAGTTGGGCATTGGGCACACTTATGATGCTGGGCACAAGTGGTGTGAGGTCTCCCCTACCCGTGCTCACTGAGGTAGTCCAGGGTGTGTGCTAAATTTAGTTATTAGTTCTAGGAGAGAATTGGAGGATTTTCTCAGGTCTTCTGTGAAGAGTATGTGGTTGTCTCTTGGACTCCAGGACTGCAGCTTTTTGTGTAATTTGTCGCTATGAGTTTATAGAAGGTTCATATATACAAGCAGTATGAAGTCCCTCTTGGTGCTCATATTACTAGTTTGGGGTGAGTCCTGAAGTCCGTGGACTCATCCCGTTTTTTTGTCGGCAACACATGTTGAGTGCACAGGTCACCAAGAGGCAAGGTGCTCACAGATGGAGTTCAGGATGGGAGCTGAAACCCAGTAACTCAGCTCATGCTTCCTGCTTGGTGCTCGAATGAGGACATAGGGTCATGTGGTCCCCCTCCATCTGCAGCTCTCTCTACTGTTGAGCTCCAGTTCCTGTTTGTTCTTTGGCTGGATCCCTGGGAATTGCTGTGGCCCTGGAGTCCCTGCTGCTGCTCTCTGCTGGTAGTTGTTTACACAGTGGAGAGGTAGGAGGCCACAGCCTCAGGGCAGGTGTAGAGCTGGCTGTAGTGGGCTGTGTACTGTTTGCTTTTGACTCCACCTTGCCTCAGGGCGCTGGTTAGAAAGGTTGCTGCAGAGTGGGCATGCTGCTTTAATGGCAGTTGTAACTTTTCATTCTCACACTGCGTTCAACAACACCTCCCACCTGCTGCTGCCTCTTTTCTAGGCTGCACCTCCTCTGCTCTGGCTTCGGCCCAGCTCTCAGAACTCTGCTCTCCCCTGGATGAGTCAGGAGGCTCCCATGAGCATGGGACTCCAAAGCTGAAGCTGCCAGTGCTGGAATGAAGGAGTGGGCTGAGGGTGTGTATGGAGCGGTGCCTCCCTCCTTCTCCGTCTTCTCTTCCTCTAACTGCGCCATGGTGGCCCTCTGAGTTTTTCCTCCAGGAGTGACCAGTCTTATTTGCTCTTTCTGAGGGCTTCAGTTCTCATTTCAGATCCTTCCTGGGTCTAGGGTGCCCACTTCTCTCCTTCTTGTCTCTCTCATGTTGCTATATTCCAATGTCTGGATGGCGATCCTCCAGGAGGATCTTTCTCTGCTGTTTACCAAGTTCTCATCTGCCTGGAAGTCCCTTCATGGATTTTCTGCACAGAGAAAACACCATGCTCTTTGTAGGTTGTGCCCTACAGATATTCCTGGCACTCACACTAGGGGGTTGCAGAGGAGCTCCTACTGGCCTTCTTGGCCTATGACAGGTATGTGGCCACTCATCATCCTCTGAATTACATGATCTTCATGAGGCCTGGAGTCTGCTGGTTCATGGTGGCCTCATCCTGGATCTAAGCATCCCTGAATGCTTTAGGACATACAGTGTACACCATGTACTATACCTTCTGCATGACCCAAGAAATCAGACACCTCTGTATGAAATTTTACCCTTGTTGAATCTGACTTGTATAGACACCTCTAGAGATGAGCTCATGGTTCATGTGACGAGTGTGACCTTCCTGATTCCCCCTCTTGCTGTCATTATTGCCTCCAACACATTAATTCTGCTCACTGTGCCCCAGATGCCCTCAAAAGAGTGGAAGAAGAAAGAACTTGTCACCTGCTCCTCCCACCTGACTGTGGTAGGGATGTTTTATGGGGCAGCTACGCTCACGTACGTCCTGCCCAGTTCCTTCCACAGTCCCAAACAGGACAACATCACCTCTGCTTTCTATACAATTGTCACCCAGTGCCAAACTCCCTCATTTACAGCCTGAGAAATAAGGAGGTCATGGGGCTTTGAGGAGGGTCCTGGATAAATATGTGATGCCAGCACACCCCATCTTGTAGGGAGGGCTCATGGCTCAGCTCTCGCCATTCCTTTTCTAAGTCAGAGTGCTGTGTTCACTCTGAGATATAATATATGCCCTTTAAATTCATTCCTTCTGTTCTCCTTTGTGGCTGGTGTGTAAAAGACCCCAAGCCGAATTCACTGGCACGTATTACTGTAATTGCTAACGACCTACATGGAATGTTCTAGAAGATGAGGAAGCTTTAATGACTTAGAGTCACTCTGCAATAGAGGATCATCCTGATGTATAACCAAGTAACATGATATTTAATTAACTTTCCATTTCAATATCATGTGGCATTAAAACAATCATGGTTTTGGACTGGGTGAATTCCAATAGCTCTGTTGCTCTCAGAATCTTGATAGGTTCTTTGCTTTGTTTTACTGGTACAGGGCTGCTGTACGTGATGTTTATGCTCATCTTGGGGAGAGGGTACCTGCACATATAATATGTTGTCTCTTTTTCTTTCCCTTTCCCCTTCTCACCAACCTCTCTCCTTTGCCTCTAAATCCTCTTTCCCCATTTTCATTCTTGTTGTTATTGTTATTCTCAGTGCATGTTTATGACATATAATTGTTATGTTAATTGAGGTCATTAAGTTCCTTTACCTGGTATAGTTAATTCTACTTACTTCTCCTTCCCCCTCCCCTCCCTCAGTCTTCAAATCCCTCTCCCATTTCCAAGAGATCCATCTCTTTTTCCTACTTTTTCCTCTTTCCTTTCCTTGTACTTTGCCTTACTCAAGTTAGAGATGCCCTTATGGTATGTAAGCTCATGAGACTGGTTTATTTCACTGGTTCATTATATTTTCCAGAGTCCCCTTTTTTCCTACAAAATTCAGGGATTATATCATTAACTGAGTTATATCATTAACTGAGAAAAAAAATCCACAGAAAATGCATTAGCTGTCTTTATCACTAGAAAGCTAACAATTATAGGGACAATACTAGAAATATGTCTGCATCTGCATCCACATCTGAGGAGAAGTAATATTAACTCCATAAATATAAAAATCTAAAGAAGATAGCGGAAATGTCTGATGAAAAGATAACCAATATTTCCAGTTGGGTACATTCGCAGAGACATTTTGAAATGTGGCATTTTTTAAAAAAAACTTTATTTTAAAAGTAAAAGAAGAAAACATATTAACAAACAGCCATCCATTTACAAAATAGCATAAGAATACAAACAATACAGAGTTACAGACAAAGTGGTAGAAAATTAACAATGGTTGTTGTATTACTATTGATATCTTCAAAGTGGTTTCTCAGGAAAACAAATAGAGACATGCAAAATTGATCAAACAAGTAATCGTTTTTTTTTTTTTAAACAAGTAATCGTTAACTGTTGCTTTCAGGAAAGCAATAGCAAACAGTAGTACAGCTGTTAGCTATCCTGTATATACATACATACATAATTTCCCCTTCTTTCCCTTCTCCTTTCCCACACCCCAGTAGCCCCTTACTTTTGAACATTATTCTTTCATTTTACAATATCTATCATACCTCCTAGTTTTTATTCACTCTTTCAGGTTCTTACACTAGTGAGACAATATGTTGCTTACACATGAGGGTCTTATTTATTTCACTTATGAGTATGGTCTCTAGTTGTGACCATTTTCCTATATAAGCCTCGAGTTGATCTTTCTTTATAGCTGAGTAATATTCCATTATATAAAAGTACCACAATTTTTTTCTCCATTTCTCGGTGGATAGACATTTGGGTTGCTTCCACAACTTAGCAATTACAAATTGTGCCGCCATGAACATGGATGCACATATATCACTGTGATATGATGTTTTCAGATCTTCTGGGAAAATACCCAGAAGGGAAATAGCTGGGTTGAATGGGGCCTCTAGACCTAGTTCACTAAAGAATCTCCAAAATGGTTTCCACAGTGGTTTCACCAGTCTGAATTCCTACCAGCAGTGGAGAAGATTTCCCATTTCTCTGAAATGGGGCATTTTTACAATGACTAAAATTAAATTAAATCAAAGAAAGGAATAACATGGAATTTAAAGTACTCTTGTTTAAACATAGGAGAGACAATAATTATGAGAAAAATATGTCACATGTATTGTTTGAATTTTTAAAAAATGTAACCTTGGAAACACAAAGATGTATTTTGAATATCAAAACACTTGCTCAAAACACTCACCAAAGAGACCCTATTAGAGGGCTAAAATACAATGATGTTTGTGTCTACAACAAAGGAAATATAAAATATTCAATTCATTATATGTTTTATTCTATTATATCATTTGTTAGTGTGAGAAGATTTGTTTTTAAAAAATAGGAAGTTGAATGGGTTCAATGTAGACAGTTTAAAATACTTTGGCTTATGCAGATGTCATCATTATTGAGAAAAATGCTTTTTGAGAACTGAAATTCTTTTTTTCTTTTCATAAATAACCATAAATTGCTAGATAAAGCTGTATTGTAATATGTGTTAAATCTAATTAACACAAATTCCTATAAAAATTGAAAAAATTTAATAATTTACGAAGCAAAAATCACCTATAAAATTTTCTTTCAACCTTTTGTTCTGCATATCTCTATTTTGCTAAATTTAAACGTTAATGATAATTGCATATCTTTTGCCATTTTTAAATCAGTGAACTTTCTTCCATGTTAAATGGGAACACAGATTTTTTATAACAATGGAGCAGATCAGAATTCCTGAGTTTAAATCCCTGTCCTGTCTTCATTACCTGTGTGTCTTTGGACACTAAATTAAACTATTTGTACCTTAGTTTGCTCACCTCAAAAGTTGTTATTTATGGACTCAATACCATGGTATTATTGTATAGATTTAAAAAAACAAGTGTCAAAAATGGAGGTCATACCTTGTTAAATTCTGCTTAATACAGATTAGCTACTACATGGATGAATAATAAACTCTTCAAAACAATGTTATTTTTATGGTTACTTTTTTAGATTTTTAAAATTGTTTTAAAGAAAAAAATAAAAACAATGATACAAAATTTCAAAACATAATAGTGTTGTGGCAAAAATCCAAGCACACAAGGAAAATGCTCTACTTTCAGGAGTTTTTTAATTCAACTTGAACTGTAACACTAGTGGGCTTGGGAACCAGTTCCAAATCATCAGCCCCAAATCAGCTTCAATTCCAGTTTAAATATAGTTTTCAAGTGGGCTGTATAAGGCTGCTGGCTGGTTATTATATGATTGGTTACATGGATTACAAGAATTAAGTCATACATTCTCAGGTGGATTTGGTTTAATCAGTTTTACTTAAATTGTTTATCATTAAGAACATTTTGGGAAAGAAGGGGTCTAAGCTGAGTGGGTAGAGTTGAATGTGTCCTCGACTGGGCCAGTGTGTTCTGGACGTAAAGTATAGAGTCCTTGAAGTAAACCAAACAAAAGAACATATGTACATTTTTTAAGTTGAAAAACAGATACTACAGCTGGATGTGGCCAGGTTGATTTGGCCAGCTAATTAGAAGGAAGCTGGACGCAGAGAGTGAAGGCTAACTGAACTGAGCAGGCTAACTATGTGGGAAGCAGCATGAGCATAGTCACAGGTTACTGACTGATTTGTAATTTCTACTATAACAGTTTTATAAATTTGCCATTACAATAGGAGAGTGACAATGGTTAATACATTGCATATTGCTATCTTCAAAGTAGTTGCTCAAACTTCATTGAACATAACAGTATGTCAGTTTTTTAATTTTTAAAATAAAAAAGTAGTATCTCAGATTACAAGATATAAGCATGAAAAATTGATCAAATAATATAAACACAAAACTTTCTTTTCAATTACCTAAGAGAAACTAAAGGAAACATTTTATTATTTTTATTGATAAAAGTTGTAGCTATTGTATACAATATTTGTTTACAATACAAAGATTAGCAAATTTTTAGATCATGCAGTATTTTCCTTTCTGTACTGACACTGCACTTGTCATAATGTTCTCCATGGTCATCCATATTGTGATAAAGGGTAAAATTTTCTTATATGAGCACGAAGGTTTTCCATTGTGTATATACATGTATATGCATAAGATTTCCTTTGTTCATCTGGCTCATAAATATATTAATGACACATTTCATTATAATTGAATAATATTTTCAATATTAGTTCAGCAAAGCTTATTGCAATTCTTGAATTATTAAAAGATAATTTTGCACTCACAATCATAAAAAAAACTAAGGGAATTGACCATCATCTAATTTAGTACCTTATTTAAAATTTTAAACACTCATTGATTTTAGAAATGAGGTTGTTTTATTCCCAATAGGAAGTGAATAGATCATGGCTAAAATGTGGGTAAAATAACCAAGGCACATGTCCCTTCCTTTTCGACAGTGCTCACTTTCAGTCTGCGTTATTCGGCATTCGTCATCATTGAATGCTCCATATTTCTTTCTTTTTGGGATAGTGCCCATCCGTACTTGATGAGGGCAAACTCTTCTCTTTCTTTCTTTCTTTCTTTCTTTCTTTCTTTCTTTCTTTCTTTCTTTCTTTCTCTCTCTCTCTCTCTCTCTTTCTTTCTTTCTTTCTTTCCTTCTCTCTCTCTCTCTTCTTACTTTTATTAGTACATTAGCAGTACATAATTACTACATCCACTGTAGTGGATTTGTACACATATATGTGATATTTCAATTCCCTTCTTTTCCTCCACTACCTCCACTTTATTTTATGTTTCCAGCATCAGATTCATTCATCTTACAAGACCTTATAAAGTTAATTATCATATATACAGACTGAAAACCAGACTAGTAAGCTGAAGAACATATAAAATGTGCAAGACATTTGTGCTAAGTCAAGGTATACTTTTAGATACATTGTCTGCATTGTAGAGAGAGAAGGAGGGAGAGAGAGACAGAGAGATAGAGATAGACAGAGAGAGAGAGAGAGAGAGAGAGAGAGAGAGAGAGAGAAATGAGGCAATATTTAAGCTTGTGTGTCTGAGTTACTTCACTTAACATTATGGTCTCAAGGTGCATCCATTTTCCTTCAAATGAATCAAGTTTATCCTTTTTATGCCACAATAGTGCTCTATAGTGCACAAGCACCACATATAAGCTATTTCCAAGATTTAGCTATTATTAATTATGCTGCTATAAACACGTATATGGAAACAATACTCTTCATGATAGAAAAATGAAATACTTAGTAATTAACATAACCAAGAAGATGAAAGGCACCTACAATTACAGTACTCTTGAAAAGGAACTATAGTACTCAATTGAAGATAGTATCATAAAATGGAAAAATATCCCCTGTTCCTGGACAGGCAGAACAAAAATAGCTAAAATGATCATATTTCCAAAAATGTTGCAAGTGCAAGGTCCTGAGTTCGATCCCCAGAACTGCAAAAAAAAAAAAAAAAAAAAAAAAAAAAAAAAAAAAAAAAAAAAAAAAAAAAAAAAAAAAAAAAAAAAAAAAAAAAAAAAAAAAAAAAAAAGAAATAAAAAATGTTACATAGGTTTAACACAGCCACAATCAAAATAGCAATAACACCCCTTAAAGAACAGGAGAAAGCAATCCTAAAATTCATACGGAACCAGAAGAGACCTAGAGTAACAAAAGCTATTCTTGACATCAAGGGCAAGTCAGGAGCATCACAATCCCAGACTTCAAGTTGTACTACAAAGCTATCGTGATATAAATAATATGATTTTGGCATAAAAAAGGACTCACAGATCAATGGAATGGAATAGAATATACAGAAACAACTCCAAGCACATTCAGCTATGTTATTTCTAACAAAGGTACCAAATTGCTTCAGTGGAGGAAAGATGGCCTCTTTAACAAATGTTGCTAGAAAAATTGACTTTCCATATGTCAGAGGTTGAACCCAGACCCATATCTCTCACCATGCCTTAAACTAAAATGCAGAAGCATAAAAGATCTAGACATTAAGACAGAAACTTTAATGTGCTAGAAAATAAAATAGGTAAAACTCTTGAAGATATAGGTGTACACAAAAACTTTCTGAACAAAATCTCAATTGAATAAGAAATGATACCAAGAATCAACACATGATATCACATCACTGAGTTTGTCATTGTCACTCAATAGTCGGCACCAGGCATCATTTTTGAAATAATTTTATTTTGCAGTGAAATTTTCTGGTCACTAAGTTGATTCCCAAAGACTGATAGCATGAGTGTTTATTTGTGTTGTGAAGAGAAAAACAAATTGATTGACCTTTCCATTTTTATGAAACACTACATGTCAGAAAGGCAATGTTTTTATAAAATTGGAATTGCAAAATTGTGCTATTTATTTTTAAATTTTGAAAATTTCTATTGAATTATATAAATATGCACTCTACAAATAGATGTTATTTTTTATGAGTAAATTTTTTTATGTGTTAAAAGAGAAAAAAGATTTCTTAGTCGAAAAGGCAGGCTTGACAGGAAAGTCTTAGTGGGTGCTCAGCATGTCCAGTGGCGATGAGTCGGGTGAGTCAATGGCCAAAAGGTCTGCCGACAGCAGGTCCAGCAATATCACCAGTGACTACTCAAAGTATCCAGTGGCTGGCTGAACTATAGCCCAGCACAGTGCTCCCTTCCCACACTCAGCTATTGCCAAAAGGTGTTCACGGAAGTGACATAATTAGCCTGCTGTATTCAATTGTATGACTAGCAGCCCGAGGAAGATCTGGCTTAGCATGGGGGCAGGAGGCAGTTTCTACAGATAACACTAGTTTCTCAGTTTCCTGTATCCCTCAGATAATACTTCTCTGGACATTCTGGTCCCTATCAGCCTACATTGTCCCTGGTGAGGGTCTGGGGAGTACAACAGGGGCATTTCAGCCTATGGTGCTAAAGGCCTTAGGGTTTCTTAGGATGTATATATTAGCTTTAGTGTTTACACACTTTGTTTCCTTTTGTGGAAAAATGCATCCTGGTCTATATTCCTTCTGCTTTCCTCTGACTGTTCCTAATTGCTCTGCACATACTGATTTAACTCTTCTTTCACCTAGAAATCTTGCCTTTCCCTCTACTGACTTGGTTGCTTGCCACACTTTGTGCTTCATGGTAACACTTTCACAATGTTGGCCTTAAGGTGTACTATTCATTTCTGCTTTCACTCGTGTATTTTTCCTAAACCTGAGATGGTTATTTTTCTTCTACCTGTCCATCCTCCTATGTTCTATGAGCTAATTAGTGCCGTTACCATCACCTCATCACCCAGAGCCCTGTCTCTCAAATCATTCTTGGTGAAACAGAAGTACTTTTGTTTTGTTTTTATAATCTGCTGGGGACCAACAAACTGCACTGTTGCACAGGACTAGCGTGAGCTCATGTTACACAACTTATCACATAAATTCAGCAAAAAACGAATAGATCCATTTTCTGTTTAACAAGTCCAGGGATCATATACTTAAATATCCTAGCAATGTCAATTTCCCTTAAGCATTCTAAACATTCATGCTTAAGTTTTGTATTTGTCAGACCAAGTACCAAACTGTTCTTTGTCTCCCACTATTTTACACACAAAACCTTCAATAGCATTCATCCAAAACCCCACTTCGTTCTCCAAAGCTGAATTTTTAAAACAGAACTTAAAAAACTATAACAAAATAAAAACACATGGACAAAAACAAAACAAAGCACTGAACAACTAATTTGAAAGCAACAATATGCCATATAACAACCGCTGTTCAATTTCTACCATCTTGTTTAGTGAAGCTCTGTATTATTTCTACCTTTTATTATTTTTGATCAGTCTTGCATTCTAACATCTGTTAATCTGAGCAACTTTGTTGAAGATAACAATATGCAACATAACAGCCACTGCTAATTCCTATCATTTTGTTTCAAAGTTGAATTTTTAATTAGATGAGCATTTTTGAAACTCCTACCTCTGCCTCTTTGTCTTCTTTCCTATTACAGTGCCTACATTCACTCACTGTCATCTCTTAAATGGTCTACTGGAAAAATCTTCCAATTAGATTGTTTAATCTGTGGCAGGGAGTGTGTTGTTGAAATATACCGTGAGAATCTTCTCATTTTCCTACTACCTTGAGGTGACATAGGGAAGGACTGACTGTGTCAGGACAGGAAGGTGGCAGTGAAAGGGGCCTGTGTCATTTCCAGTCAGAAGGAACTGAGAGCAAGTGCCAGCTCTTCGTGTTCTGCAATCCCTTTGGTAGTGAGCATGGAAGATACACGTCAAGGTACTAGAAAGAAAATGACCAGATGGAAATTTCTTGACCCCTGGGTTGCCATGCAGAGAACAGCTATCTTAGAAAGTTATCTGAGAATCAAACTTTTTGAGTTAAATAAAATATTTCCATAGTTTGTTATGTACTGTGGCTTAGTTTATTGTAGCACAACCTCATGCCTCATGTAGTCATCACAGTATTTTTAAATACACCTTATTTGACCATATCTGTGCTTCAATTTTCTAACGCTATGTTATTTAGGTGATAAAGTTGATAATTTTTCATATCCCATGACCTAGATGCAACATAACCCTGTTTTTGTTTCTGGTTATTCCTACAAAAACAAACAAACAAACACTTCTCCAGCTACGCTAAAGGACTTGTTCTGCATGTGTCAGTCATCCTTCATGTGCTGTCTCTCGTCTGATTTATCATTTTCCTTGATTTGTCCTTTTCCCTTCTAGGTCCATCTAATCAGAGTGTTTATTATTCAACAAGATTCTCTTTGATAGTATCATCACCAAATTCTCTCAGTCACTATCAAGGATTTAATGAATCTTTAGTTTGTTCGTTCACTGTTCCTGATAGAATTGAATTCACACTTATTTGTAATTATAATTTTTCAGTACCTAATATGGTGTAAGACACTGATTCTGTGATCTCTCAATTTAAATTTGAGACAAACTTATAAATTATTAATATGAACAAATCAACTATGATATTAACAATAACAGTAATAGCTTTCATGAACATTTTCATACATAGGTTCCATAAATGTGTGTTGAGAAAAATTATACAAAGGATTGAAGCAATAGAATATTTAGATGCCATAATCAATAATATTTCCTTTAAACAAGAAATTACTGGGTGTGGTGACACACACCTGTAATCCAACACTATGCAGGCTGAGGTAGGAGGACATCCATGAGTTCAAGGCTAGCCTGGGCTTCATAATGAGTGTAGTGGATTGATAACTGCTGGTCATCTTATAACCACCAGCCCAACTGAATAAGCATGGTACTGGGTGGGAGGCCCATCTGGGGACTGTTGCCAGCAGCATAAGAGGTAGAATGGGAGAAGGAAAAGTAAAGGCTGTTGGGAGCAGAGAAAGGCTGTTGGAGCTGGTGGAAGCTGCTGGTTGTTTTGGAGGAGCTCATCATGCTGGCTTTCCTGATGAACTTGGCTGTTTTCATTCTCTGAGAAGCTCTGGACTCCATTGGCACTGAGAATGGCTTTGGTTCACTTTGTAGGGGCTCTGGTCCTCACTTTGAGCATCACTTCCTGGATCCAGAGGGGAAGATGGTGCACTGCCGGTCTCCAGGAGAAGCTTGCTGCGTTGGTCTCCATGATGGGAATTTGGCCATATTGATCACTGGAGGAGCTCAGGACCTCACTGTTGCTGAGGATGGCTGAGGTACCTTTCGGGGGAGCTCTGGTTCTTTTGAATGTTGCTTCCTGACTCCAGGGCAGAGCCCTCAGCCTGCTAGCACAGATCCTTCATTCTGCTGGCACAGACTTTCTAGATTCCTGGTGGACATTGTCATGGGATCCAGGCCTTCAGCTGGATTCTTTGGTCTTAGTGTGTGGACGGATTTCCTGTGCTCTTTTGTATATCATTCTTAAGGTGACTATTATAAATAACTATATAAAGTATGTGTCCTGTATTATACTGTTTCACCTTGCAAAAATATCCCCCAAAACCAACACAGTGAGTTTAAGATCAGCCTGAATTACGGAGAAAGACATTACCTCCAGAAGTGAAAAATAAAATAAAAAGAACTTAATATATAACATAAAAATTATCTTGAGATGTTAACTATCAGAGATATGATGATTCTGACAGAATATATAGCACACAGATCCTGTGATGAATTACAAAACTGTGATTACGTATTGTCTTCCAGAATAAAGTTCCTAAAGCAAAGACATAACCAGGTCATTCCTATAGGACAAATCTACTCACTGAGCAAACTAACTAATCATACACATACAGCCCTCTGAAGAATATGGTGCAAGAAGTTAGTCTTGTAACAATAGCATGCACAATTTAAGTCTAACATTTCTTTACTGTCAAATATTCTTGGATAATATAATCACCCAAATTCTCTCAGTCTTTTTAACATGTAAAAAATGACTATCTCTGCTCTTTTGTTTCTGTTATTATCTTCCTTAGCTATCTTTTCTGATGTATTGACGTTTACCTAAATTTTATAACCTAATAATAAATCTTGTTTTAATAGTCAGTTTATAGTGTTCCCATTCTTTAAATAAGCTTTTTATTTTTGATCTCCACAGCATTTTTCTTCATTACATTTCAAATTAACCATTGTTAGTTTTTATTCTGAAACTGTTTTTCCTATAGTAGTGATATCATATTATTGAATTGCCAAGTTTAATAAGGAAGGCACTCAGTATTATGTATCTTGTGAAGTGTGGGCATAATGTTTGCAGATTAATTATAAAGAAACAAAGAAAAATAGGCTGAGAAAGACAACTGGGAGCTTAGATGCAACAGAAAACGATGAAATGTAGGTTCCCCACCACCACCACTGAGCTCGGATATGCTCCTGTCCTTTACTCACACATCAGAACTCCAAGTTCTATGGACTTCGGACTCTAAGACTGACAAAAGACCTCCCAGTTTCTTGTACATTTGGCTTTGGACTGAGAACTACACCACTGACTTTTCTAGTTTTCCAGCCTTTGCATTTGGACTGAATCATGCTACTGGCCTATCATGCTGTCTAGTTTGCAGATAGCCTGTTTTGGGACTTCTCAGACTCAACAACCACATGATCAATCCCTTCTCTTATATCTATGTCTATGTATTTATCTATGTCCCATTGGTTCTGTCTTTCTGGAGAATCTTTTTTTTTTTTCTGGAGAATCTTAACATAATCATGCATACCAAGTTTAGTATGTATTGTTTTCTAACAAATATTCCTTTATTGTTTACATGTGTCTTCATACTCATCTCTGTTTTGCCCTGATATTCTCTTTCTTGACATCTTTCTACTACCTTATTGCTTCTGGAAAACATCCATCATATAAAAAATAAAGTAGCACCTCAGTAGAATTAAATTTATGAAATGTTATTAGTTATCAAATAATTGCCTTTACTTTTGATCCTTATAATTTTTCTTTATCATGTCTTAAAATATTCTTTTCAAACAAATATTCTTCTTAGTGAACTGCCAGATCTTCTAAGGAAAGAAGGAAGTTTCTCTCATCTTGTGAAGTCTGAGCACAATGCTTGTACAGAGAAGTCATACTCTGAGAAAGAAAACATAGAAAATACTATAAAATGTCAAGAAACATATTCTGTAAAAGGCACTATCTTCCATCTAGTATCCAAATATTCTCTTCATGTCATTGTTCCTTAGACTAAATGTGACTAATTTTAACACGGAAGACATAAGCAGAGCACAGGGGTGACTGTATCTTTTTCATTTGTTGTCTTGGAATTAGGTCTCATGTAGGTAAATATTCAAGAGCTATAGCAGAGCATCGTGTGATACACTAATGCTTGCAATAATATTGCTCATACTGATTATAATAAAAACAAACTTACTTTATATGACCATGTATCCTAGAACTTAGTATGTGTTAATTCACTTAATCATCAGAAGAGTCTCAGGAGGTAAACAATATAGTAACTCTATTTTATACATATAGATTCCATGGATTCTGAAGCCCAGTAAGAATTGAATAACTGTCAGGGCCACAGAGCTTGTACATTATTAAATATTCATTCAGTCTCAGCAGTATGCCTCCAGATCTCAGGTATAATATTCCACTGAATAGGAATAGTGCAGATTCTATGTCTAGAATCTATATACATGATAGTACTGGGATTGGCCTAAATCTACAGAAGCCATAACCGAGTTATCCATAAACAGAACTAACATTTGGGAGAGTAAGGCTGCAGCTGGGGGCATACATAGAAGCGCAACACACTGCTTGTCTATATGTATCCTGCACGCAGGTGGAGAGGATGCTGAGCAGCAGCAAGGACAGTATCTGCAGCATGGACAGAGGACACCTGAACTCCCGTCTGTATTTTGCCCTATTATTCCTTGCCTACACTCTGTTGCTAAGGGATCTCAATTAAGTCCACTGTTTCAACTATCACTTGTCTAAGGAATGTCTCAGGGAAATTCTGGGAAGAGGGCAGAATACTGAGCAACAGAAAAATAACCTCTGATAGTTGGAATACAGACAGTGGAATATAACAATGTGAAGATGGGAAGGAGGACATAAGTGGGTCTGTGGGACCCAGCAAGAATCTGAAGTGAAAATTAGAGACAACAGTGAGAGCAAAGAAAGAGACTGCCTATGCCCCCCAGCTGGTGGTGTGGGAGGGGCAGCTCACACTTGCAATTGCACACTGACTACTGGTGACCCCAGAAGCCTCCACTGAGAAATGAACCAGTGAAGTGGAGCAGTGGATTTCGCAGACAGAAGCGCCTGGTGAGTTGTTTCAGTTCAGGTGACCCACACGCCACTGCCCAGTAGCCATTTTGGAAATGCACCAGTGGAAGTCAGAACACAGAGTAGCTGCAGGTTGGCTCCATCTAGTGCCTCCAAGTGTCAAGGTGAGGCACAGCCAAAGTTAAACCAGCAGACTGTCAGGGAGCATAAGTCAAACCAGCAGGAGGCATGTGGAGTGAAAAACTCAGGCCTCAGCTGCACAGCCACAAACCAAAAGTAGCCCAAACTTCAGCGGAACTAAGAGTTCCATTAAGAGTTCTCTTCATGATATAGACGAAGGCAAAAAAAGTATAAACACAACTCCAATTGCACAGGAAAATATCACAGAGAATGAACAACTGGGATGTGGTATTAAAATTACTTTGCACAGCACAAGAAAACCACTGACAGAGGGAAGAGATGATGACAGAGTGGGAAAAAATATTTGCCACGTGTTCTTCATACAAAGGACTATTATCTAGAATATAAGGAATTCAAAGAAATGAGATGCCCCCCAAATTTAAAGATCCAATCCAAAAATGGGCATCTGACAGCTTGAGACTCTACTCGCAAGTGAAATAAATCACATTCACATGTGTAAACATTGTATTGCCCCCTTAGTGTGAGAACTGGAAAGAGAAAAAAATTCTAAAATGTGCAATAGATATTGTTGAAATGGGAAGAAATTGTTCAAAAGGAAAAAGGAACTAGGATGGGTGAAATGGGAAAGGACAGTAGGAAAAGGAAAAAAATGCAAGTCAGTTATATGATTAGTGTCTCAGTTTGTTAAAAAGGAAGGTTTGTGCTAATATCAATTGGGGAAGTTTTTGTGTCCATATCTTTTACCATACATGAACAACTACTTTAAGGGTAATAATATATAATGTGTTAACTATTGTCATTCTCCAATTATTTTGTTATGAAATTTCATTTACTTTTTCCCATAAAATAAAATAGAAAGAAAAACGGGCATCTCTGATGAATGCATACTTCTCACATGAAGAAATACAAATGGAAAATACATACATGAAAAAATGTTCAACATCACTGGTATTTCAAGAGATGCAGATTAAAACAGCATTGAGATTCCATCTCACCCCACAAAGATTGTCTAATATCAAGAAATCAAGCAGTAAGAAATGCTGGTGGGACCATGAGAAAAGAGGAATCCTTCATTGGTGAGAGTTTAGACTGATTCAACTGTGGAAATCAGTGGACATCAGTGTGGAGATTCATCAAACAACTGAAACTACAGGTCACACTTGAGCGAGATAATCCCATTCTTGATATCTTCCCAAAAGAATTAAAAGCATGTGACGTGTGCACATCCATGTTTATAGCCACACAGCGTGTAATAGCCAAATCTTGGAAACAGCCCAAATGCTTATCAAACAAATAATTTCTCAGGGGGCCAGTCCTTTGGGCCAGTACTTTATTCCAGTGGATTAAGGATGGATACCTGCAACCATCAAGGTAAGTTTCTTCCTAGGTGAGACAGAAGATTTTGGTAAAATCAGACAGCAGAGGACAGTCTAAATGTATCAATACTAGAGACAAAGAAAGTAGGGCAGCAAAGGATCCTGGGAAAGAGGGAGATAGAAGGGATTTTCAGAGGTGGATTTGCATTGGGCTGAGAGAAAGATGTTGGAGTGTGGCAAAACAAAATAAGAAAATAACTGCCAGAAATTTATGAAACGTCAAGCATTGGACTAGAGTTTAAATTTCACTCATTTACAAGTTTATTCCCTCTTGCTTCCTTCAACGGCATATGTGAGGGAGTGTAGTAAATGTTGTAATTTTTTTACTGTGGATCTTCCAGACATATGCACTATCTTTTTCCATTTATTGCTGTCTAAATTTAGTCAGTATTTTACATGAAATTAGGAAGCACTTTGATAAAGAATATGTCTCTGTCTATAGATAAAATGTCTCCCTGGGATATGCAGGTGGGTTAAACTGAAGGATTAGGGAGAATATAAGCTGGAGAGAAGAAAGGGACAGCCCTTGGTAGAAACAGGTGAGACTGTGACATGAGGTTCAGCATATACAAATTCTTGAAATTCCTCTGTGACCCACTTTTCCCCTTCCCTTGCCATCCCCTCCTCTTCTGGTAAGCACCACCCTAGTCTCTGCTTCCGCGTGTTCTAATTTTTAGACTCCACATAACAGTGAGTAACTCAGATTCATCTGATTTGGTGTCGTGGAATCCATCCCTCCGTGTGCCCTGCTCCGCTGCTTCTCAGCTTTCCTTCCCCGGTGGCTCCCAATGTACCGACACTGTGTCCCCTCCACGTCTGAGCTTCCTTGACGGCAGCATTACTCACCGTACAACTATCTCAGGAATCACTGTTCCTGTTCTTTCTTATTCTGTCACAACTGCTTTTTTCTCTTTTGCATATATGTCTCCTTGAGAATATCCCCGAATTTCATTCAATAATCACACTTCTTACCAACTCAAGGAATTTGTCAAAGAGCTTTTTAATTTTTATAAATAAAACAAAATTTCATTACAAGACAGAATAACAATACTTTAAAAGTTCTTATTTTGATTTCGTTTTGTCTTGAAAATCAAAAATAATACAATGGATGATAATTTTTAGTTAAAATATTTTGAGCATTCCTTGAAAAATTTACAAAGCACTCATGAAATATTAATTGAACGTTTAAACATCTTCCCAGGTGCATTGATGAGAGATGGGATCATGCTGTGCACAGATTCTGTTTCATCACCATTTCCATGATGTCACATTAGGAGATCTTTCTAAAACTCTCAACAGGACTTTTTTTTCAAAAAACAAAGAGAAACAATGCTGTACAAGAACACTCTGTAACCTTGCATCTCACATTTCTCACTGTAGTGGTGATTAGAACAGAAGCAGACTATGCTTGAAGCCCCTTGAGGGACCGAGGGGACAGTATCAGCATTCGCACACCCGATCTCTGAGGATTCACAGTGTCTGGCAGTCATCCCTGGGAGGCCTGCTTTCACTGCCTATAGAAAAGTAGACTTTATATCATGAGTGGAAGCCAGTGGATATCTTTGGACCCAACTTGTAGAAATTTTCTTCTTACCAGCATATTTCCTTTAGATCAGCAGCTTTGAGAACTGAGCATCAGGGGTGGATTTACAGAGTGATGATGTCCTTTCCTTCTCCAGTCCCTCGCTGGCTTCAGAGTTTACATCACTTTTATTCTCACCAGGACCTTAAGGTCCAAATGGTAAAAGAGCCATAAATGGATCTAAGTGGAGATAAGCATTTAATTACATTTTATATATAAAAAAGATAATTTCTCATTAAAGTGCAATCCAATTAATTTTCAGGTTTTTAAAATTATATTGTGTATATTTGAGTTTTTTAAAGGAATTTTTTGCATTGTCCACAGAGTTGGTTAAAATTGTTCTTTTTCCCTGGTCATCATAAATTTTATTCAAGAAGCAAATCCTTCTCAGAGTTATATACAGTACCAGGCTGAGTTCCTAAGTTTTGTGAATCTGGGCATTTGTGTGTGTGTTTCTCTCTGTGTGTAGCATGAATGGGGAAATACCCAGATACCCAGGAAGAAGACAATAATGGTTAAATGAAAAACATGGTTGATTTTTTCTATTTCCCATTTTTCTTAATAATGTTTCCTGAGTTCATAAAGTCTTTATATTGGTAAATTCCTTAATTTATTATTTCATAGAATAAAATATACTTAAGTATTGCTATACTTAGTAATCATAAAATTTTCAGGAATGTTTTTACTATTAAGAGTTAATAACATTTGCCCACAACTTAAAATAGTGAAAGAAATTCACTTGAAAACCATACATAGTCAATATAATTTCCATTCAAAATGTATATTTTTGTTCAAATATAAATATAAGTACTCTATAAAAAATTTATGGCAGCCTGGCATGACTTTAAATTTTCTCTTAAGAGGACTTTGTGACATCACATATTTTATGAATTTGTTTTGAATTTTTGAGATGTGGTTTCATTATGCAGGTCACGTTGGCCTTGAACTCACTTTGAAGCCCAGGCTGAGCTGGAACTAGTAGTGATCCTTCTGCCACAGCCTCCCGAGTGCTGGAATTAAAGGCATATGCCAGCATGCCTGGCCCTACATATGTTTTAGAAGATATTTAGGACAACATTTTTAACTATGAAACTAGCTACTTAAATTAACTTTATCACGGGTTTACATATGTTAGTAATTTGATTCTAAACCTGAAGAAGCTGACACAGAGAGAAAGAATATCTAATAGGACATCTTCAACTTCTAAAACGTGACTCGACTTGCTTTCCTGTATTTTATTTAAAAAGTGGACAGTTGAAGATTTCAGTTGTAAGAAGAATGTGATTTTAGTGTGATGTTAGACTGGGACATTTTTGTTCAGATCCCAGAAGTGTCTTCTGTGTTGAGTGTTATTTTCTTGTGGTAACTGAGTTATTTTTTTAAGTCATTAAGCACATCTTCCTTTGTGATTTTGGCCCATGTTTCAGGGATTTCACTTCTATTTTTAAATTTGTACTGGTATTTTTCTTCTAAATTTGATTTGAAGCGAAAGACAAACCATTTCCAATATGGCTGGGAGGATAAATCGGGGGTGATGCTCCAAGTAGCATAGTCTCCTCCTGCCTGCCGATAGGTCTTGTATGGGAAACGCAGGGTGTCATTCAGAATAAAATCAGTATTACTTGCCACTGCAGAAGAGCAGATGTAAATGCAGAACTCATCTGTTGTATGGAAATGCCATCCATTGACAGCCTGAGGACGGTGGAATGGAACACTGTGGTCTCCATCATGGTTAGGAATGGTGTTGGTACAGATTGCTTTACAGCAGGGACATTGTTTCCAGCAGCCACCGAGTTGTTCAGACAGGATTTTCTCAATTTCAGGAACCATTTCAGTTATAGGTCTACTGGAAAACTTTTCTTCTGCTTTTGTCATTGCAGCATCCAACGCTTCACTCATGGCTTCCTTGAGAAACTCCATTGTCTTTTATCTCCTGGTGTTCAATGCCTCTCAGGTCTGCTCGTGGAAGATCAGCTTGTTCCCCAGGTGATCACAGAACAGATCCAACCACTCAGAAGCCGTGCTGCTCTGATCTTTAGCCTGCGCTGTGGATTCATAAACAGCACAGAGGATGGCATTCCTGATGATGTCTAAATTTATTTGTAAAGAATTCTTTATATTTTTATCTACTTCTTCTGAACAGTATCTTTTAATATGATTTCCAATGTAAGCACTGAAAAAGGACTTTGGATCATGAATGTACTGCCAATAATTATCAAAGTCTTCTTCCTCAGCCAGAGAAATGAGAATATGTTTTTCTAGCTGAGCCCCGTTTCCACTGAATGCAGGGCAGGTGGCCTGCATGTCCCCAGCAATTTTAGGGGCCATGTTTTCCCATAGGGTGGTAGATATAGCAGGTTTTTTTTTTTTTTGCGGTACTGGGGATCGAACTCAGGATCCTGCACTTGCTAGGCAAGCGCTTATTCCACTGAGCTATATCCCCAGCCCATAGATATAGCAGGAATGAGCTTGTTCCACAGGAAATCTACAAATGATTTGATAGAGGTCGCTCCTTGACAGGAGATCTTGAAACTTGTGAAGAAATCATCCTTTTTACTGTCCAGATAATTTACAGGATGATTTGTTCTCTCAAATGCCTTATGCATTTCATGAAAATTATTTGCTGCACTTTCAAATAAATACAAACATAATTCAATCTTGTATTGGTGCGTAAATGAGTACCTTTTATTTACAGGTGAAGATCTCACTTCTTCTATAATTCTAAGAATTTCATGAAAATCACTTACATTGTAATCACGATGTTGTTTCACAATATTAGTAATAGTTTCATCAAATTTTGAAAAAATGCGTTTAGTAGTCATATCAATCAACGGTTTATCACCTGCCTCTAACTCATTTGTGAAAAATGGAAAATTCTTACTCATTTTGACATGTTTATCATGATTGATTTCAAATTTCTTTCCAGAATTTGTCTTTATTATGTTCATGAAGTTTTTCTGCTTTTTGAAATGTTCCAAAAGGATATTCTCCAAATCTACCTCAATGTTAGGTTCTGTTACTGGAGGAAGATTTGAGGACACATCATGGACCCATTTATTCCAAAGTTGGTTGAATTTCTTCTGTAGCTCCTCCTCACTCAATTCTTTACCTTTTACAGTTAAAGCCAACTCCCGGCTTCTCCTCAATATTTCATTTTCATAACCTGTCTTTTTCCTATCCAGCCTTTCTTGACTTTTCTTAAGATCAATGTGTTTATTGGCTTCTTTTATGGCATCTGAAACAAATGTGTCTTTAAGGATTAGTAATTTATTTTCAAAATTTCCTTTCCACTGAATCAGTATTTCACTTTCTGGGTCTTCCTTAAAATACTTTTCAAGATCTTCCTTAATGGTCTCATATTCTTTCATAACTGAATTTGCAAGTGAGCTTCTCCCCAGTGTCTGAATTTTTCCATTCTGAATCTGATTGTTCAGCTGATTCTGCAAGCTCAGCACGTGACTCCTCAGCCTCCAGGACAACTGGTTGTACATGGTTTCCAGTTTGCTCATGGTCATGACCTCTCGGGTGTTTCAGAAACTGAAAATGAAGTTCTCACTGACCAGGGCTCTCCACAAATCTTCCACTCGGAACTTCACATCGGATATCTTCATGATCTTTCCCCTAGATTCCTGCTGAGCCATCAAAAGAATTCTACTTTTCAGTTCTTGGACATTATGACTATAGCGAGGGTTAGGAGGGGCCATTGGGGGATTGCCATCCCACAGATGAGCAAAGTAGTAGACGTCAGTATTGACATCAAACTTGATGACGTCACTGAAGCAGGATACATTTGAACACTGTTCTTGCTCAGCAGCCATTGCTGCCATATTATCCAGTTTCTGCTGTAGCTGCCTTCGTGCTTCCGCAATTTGCTCTTTAGCTGTAACTTCCCCCACATTCTGATGAACAAAGAGGCAACGTGGGGAGATTTTCACCTGTTTCATCCTCAGAAAGGCTTGGACTGCTATTTGTAGGATATCCTGCATCTCTGATGGATTCTCTCCAAAAATATTGATCAGAGTCAAGTTTCCAAGTCCAATGACAAAAGTTGCCAACTCATTGTCCCAGTTCTGGGATTTGTTGCTGAGTTCTGGGGCCCTGAGTCCTTCTGTGTCTACAACTAGCATAAAGTCAAATCCAAGTTGCTTTGCAAAGGTCTCCTCCACCTTCAGGAGCTGCATGTAGGCCCCCTTCGTGCACCTGCCTGCACTGACACTGAACTGCAGCCCAAAAAGGGCATTCAGCAGGGTTGACTTCCCTGAACTCTGCAGGCCCAGGACAGAAATAACAAACAGTCTCTTGCCTGGAAGTTTCTCAGAGACCTTGTCAAACACAGCTGCCACCCATTTTAGAGGCACGTAGGAAGCATCCCCATCCATCAGCTCAATGGGCATGCCGGAGAGCATCAGGTCTGCAGCAATTTGGGGCAGGGAGAGAAAAAAGGTATCTCTTTTGTAGGAAGTTTCTTCCACAGCTTCGTACATCTGCCCCACTTCTCTGAGAAGCTGATCAATTCCCAAGGTACAGTCACTGATCTCTGTGGAGATGGCTTCTATCTCATTTTGCCAGAGGTCCAGGGAATTGCTCTTCTGTGCCTTTTTCTTTTCTCTTTGTATCTTTGACCACAAAAATCTTTGCTTCTCATGCAGATCTTCCAAGTGTCCTGCCATGTGTTTTTCCAAAAAAGTAGTCAGCCACTGCAAAAAGTAAAGTCTGATGTGAGTTTCTGAGTACTTTTGCAAAATTTGCACAAAAGATTGCATTAAGTCACTGGAATGTAAGGCATTTTCCAGCTGTTGATGCCTTATTCTCTGTTTTTCTTTTTCAATCTCAGTCTTATGTTGTTCAATGCTCCTGTTCCCCTTCTCTCGTAGATGGTAGAGCTCTTTGTCATTTTTACACCAAAGATGCCACAGTTCTCCCTGCAGAGGTAGTAAATTTTCTTTCTTGTGAGAGAAGTTAGTTTCTCCCAAAAGGGCCATTATAATCCCTGCCATTTCTTTGGCTTCCTTGCAGTCTGTGTGGTCTTCATCAATAAGGAATCCTTGCTTGCGAGCAATGTCAGAACAGTCCTCCATGCTGAAAGCAGTGTCAGAGAGCTCCAGCAGACGTCTAATTGCAGTAGTGACCTCTTCCATGAAGTCGGCCTCATTTCTATTCCTGATGCCAATTCTTATTCTTCTGCCAGAATTATTGACCATGTCTTTTTCTTTGTCATCAAGCAAGCAGATCAAAGGTCTTGATGACTGCCACAGGTCACGGACAATTTTCTGGTTTTCTTCGTTGTCATCAGACGCTGACATGAGGACCACCATGAGAGAAGAGACCTCTTGCAGGAAAGCAAGCTGCTGCTTGTGCTCCTTCGCATCTCCGTGAAGATTGGTGAAGGCCACACAGTTGTCAAACTTGTCCTCATCTTTCCCCCCAGGACAGAACCAGCAGACTTCCACCACTCCCGCCATCAGGAGACAGTCTTTGCTGCTTCCCTTGCAGTGGCGGTGAAAAAACACATCATGTTTTCGCTTACTGAGCAGGCAGTTCATGATCTGAGATTTGGAAGCAGAGAGGCCATTTCCAACTCTGATGAAGGACACAATGGAGGTGGGTACACGACACATCTGCTGGTTATGAAAACTGTCCTTTCCTCTTGGTGATTTACTTGTGTGCTGCCAACTCCTCCTAACTTGTCTGAGACACCAGAGAGAGAATTCAATTTGTGAGGTACGAGGATTGGGCACCAAAAGTGGGAGGGCAAACTGACAAATAGAAAGCTTGCCCAAAATGTACTGTCTGGCAAAATCATCTGCACAGTGAAAAATTGCCATCTGGATGTCCATTGGGTGAATACGAGGCCTGGGTTTAGAGGTAACAGGACTGGTGCCATCACTAGAAATGTCTTCATATGGATCAGATGCTTCATTTCCCTGCTCAGAGGCACTTGGGCAAACCTGATGTTCTATGTTTTCTTCTTCTCTGAAGATCAGATACCTGAAGCCATAATCAAGCATCAGTAGCTTCTGTAGGAAATGGAAAGGAAGCTCCTGCTCAGATTTGGGCTGGGTTCTGTAGACAGAAGCCTTGTGGATCAGATGAAAGTCGGCTCTGCGCATCCTTCCTGGAAGTAATGTGCTAGGCCTAGTCGCCGGAGTAGGTCTCGGAAGGCTCCATTTCCTATCACTGCCTGTTTAGTATTGTCTTTATCATGTGGTTTATATATCTGTTTCTTTTCATCTGGGAGACTTTGTAATTTTTCCATGATATTATCTACATGTAAAGATGATGTAGTGTCTTCATAACCCCCATCAATGATCAACCTCAATTCTGCTTCTAGTTTTTCCCAATTGTGACCTGCTCTTGTTTTGTTGAGGACATGTGAAATTTCTTTGGACAGGGGTTGGCCCGTATATTCTCTGACCAATGTCATGCGCTGTTTTTTTTCTTCTGTAGAAAGAGCTGTGACTCCAGCTGAGGATGTTAAACATATAAGCACCAGGTATGCCTGAGCCCTTTGGATAGAAATATTTTTGAGCTCTTGGTATTTACTGTGGGAAGTTTGCATTTCATTCAGTAGAAAGTTTAACACATCACCACCCAGAAGATATTGAAAAGTATGATTAACCAAATGGTATCCTGAAACAGCTGCAATACAAAATAACAAGAGCTCTGTGTCTGTCTGCTCTGTCTCTCCAAGGTAATTCAAAAAGCTGGTAAGAGCCAAGTTAACCTCATAAGTGACTTTTCTTTGAATCTCTTCCACCATTTCTGGGGAGTCAGACTTTCATTTCCAAGAGGTCATCCAGATTTTCTTTTAAGATTTTAATTAGTTCTAAAAATTGGGAGATGTTGACCTCCTCTTCCTGTGACTCTGACTCATAAATCCACTGCATGATGGAATGAGCCTGAGGAAAGTTTGGCACTTTGTACACGTGGGGGTTCAGAAGTGTGCGCAGCTGAGATTTAATAAATTTAGTTTCATAAATGGAAGATTTTTTGCAAATGTTGACAGTATTTACTAAGAAATTCTGCAGATCACAATTTGTGAGGCATATATTAATGCAAATGTCATAACCTGTACTATTTTGACACAGCATTCGCATGAGAGTCATCAGTTTTTTAAGCTGTTCTTCAGGATCAGATACTTCCCAGGATTTTACGTCCTCCAGGAAAACTCTAGCTTCCTCCTTAGCACTCAGTATTTCCTCTCCATACTGGATCTGGGCTCTGAGGCCAGTCAGAGCAGTGTATGTATCTTTCATGCATTTGGCCAACTTTAGAGCATCCTTAAAATCACTTCTGTGGCTGGAGAGAATGATGTCCCACACTGGCACCAATTGAAGGCCCCTGTCAATGACACACCAGGTCTGATTGCTGGCCACAAGGCCAGTTTTCCACTGGACAAGGCCATCTGCCTCTGGTGGCCCACCAGTCTGCGCCACAGATAATTTGATATTTGTTTGCTGGGTTTGAAGGCTTTTGCTCTGAGAGGCTTTTTTTGAGTCTGAGTCTGATAAAGTCATATCTGCAGCAACTTTTACTCCAAAGCCACAGTAGCTGCCACTTATGTAAATGTCCAGGGCCTCTGCTGCCTGCTGCTTGACCTCCTCCAGCTGCTCTCTTTGGAAGCCCTCCGAAACTGCCTTCCACCAGTAGATTCCTCCCAGGTGCAGAGGGCCTTGGTTAGCGTGAGAACCAAACCTGCGGAAGAAGTTTTCAGTCCTTTGCTTCAGCAAGGGGGATGCAGTATGATCCAGGAGGTCTGCGATGCATTTCAGCTCCTGCAGAGCAGCCTTGGAGAACTGGAGTTGATCAGTGGAAAAATGACAGGAGGCCAAGGGGATGTAGTTGAACTTGGTTGAGCAAAAGTAACAGTGCTCAGAATGTGACTGATGCACTTCCTTGGATTCTGAATATTTGCTTTTATCTGCGTCACATTCTAACTTAAATCCCCACCCTCTCCCCCTGACCGAGGCAGTGACACTGAAGCCCAGCTTCTCCATGCTCTGGGTGAACGCGGACTCTGCCTGAGAAGATGCAAACTCTCTTGTTTCCATCCGTGAGCCCTGCTGAGGGCCCAAGAGTGAGAACTCCTTGGGGACCCTGAGCAGCTCTTCTCTCTTCTGTACCAGGTCCCCTTGGTGGCCAGTTTGGTAAATTCCCTGCAGGGCGAGGCCTCCAGATGCCCATCTTACCAGATCTCTATCTGAAAGGTTTTTCCTATGGGACAAGTTCTGTTCTATGTGACTGAGATGTCCCTCCAGGTTTTCTATGACTTGCATCAGGGACTTTTCAGGCCGTGGCCAGTACTCCTCAGGGATCTCCATTGCTCGCCTCAGCTCTGCCTCTTTCCTCCTCACTGCCCCTTCCTGCCTCTGCCTTCCTTCTAAAAGCAGGTCCTTTAGCCCCTGAATTGCCTCTTCCACCTGCTTCTGCCTGTTATTTATCAGCTGCACTGGTGACTCCTGTAAGTCTTTGTGGATATTTGAATGTGACAGATCAAACAGCTTCTCCAGGGCTCTCTTTTCCCATGGGTGCTGCACCTGGGATTGCAAGACCTGGAGATCTTCCTCTTGCAAGTATTGTAAGGCCTGTGCACAGGTCACGCCCAGACATTCCTGCATTTTGTGCAACCAAAAATCACTGTCCAGTCCCACACTGTTCAGAATCTCTTTTAGATCTTGCTTCCTTTTCTCTCTGACCAGCAGTCCATCTGTGTTGTAATCTGCAGTGGCCCTGGCTGTGTGAAAAACAGACAGCAGGTTACCTTCACTGTTTTATGACCTTAGAAAGTCTCAGTGAGACATTTATCCCTTTTGCCTTAGATTTTCCAACTTTTTTGTTAGCTTTTTTCTGTGTGTTCATGTGGTGTGTGTAGAAGACATCATTGTGTGTTTTTCACACATGGGAGGTTTTTTGGTACTTGATGAGTTGCAGCTCAGTATCCTGATTTTTGAACTTACTCTTAGATTCCATGGCAAGAAAATCATTAAATTATGAGATTAAAGTTGAAAATGTACATGAGTTTCACAGATTTTTAAAATGAGTGACCCCACTGTTCAATTATCTTTCTGCTGTTAGTTTCTGTAAAACCTATATCAAAGGGTTCCATTTCTATCTCTCTGTTCCTCTTGTACATGTTTACTGTTCATATGATTTCACTCATCATGGGGAGTTGTTTCATGTACACAACGCATTGTAATTATTTTTACTTCACCTTCTCTCCCACCCTTCACCTCTCTTGAACTTTTCTTGGTCATTTAATATTTATCTTGCCCTACTGGTTTTCCCTTACGTTTTTCTTTCACATGTCTTTATTAGATTCCTATAACAGGCACCTCATCTGAAATGGGTTGAGTGTTTCTTTCCATTAAACTCACATTGCAATTAAACTTCCATATACCAGTATTGAGGGTTGGAACATTTCAGAGGTGATTAAGCCATGAAGACTTCTCTCATCACTGCTATTAATGCTATTATAAAAGGGTCAATTCAGCCGCCTATTGCCACTTTACATATCTGGCTTCTCTATGTGGTGATGTAGAAATAAGCCTCTCATGGAATGCCTGTGCCTTGATCTTGGCTTTCCAGTCTCCAGAACTTTAGGCTGATAAATGTATGGTCACTATAAAATACTCTTTCTCAGTATTATGCTACAGCAACACAAAGTGGATTGTGACAAAAATTGAAGCAGAGAAAAAGGTATTACTATAGCAAAAAACAAAAATATGGAAGCAGGGTTGTAACTGAATAATGGATTGGTGCTCAAAGAATTTGGAGAAAAAGTCTCATAAGAACCTAAGTACCAGAAATAGAGATGAGCAGGCAGTCTTTTGAAGGTTAAGCAGGACTGTAAGGAAAGTCTGCAACAATTTAGAGATACTAAAGTGGTCATAAAAGAATATTAGGAAAAAAGCAAGGACGGAATGAATTCTGTGATGTTTCAGAAATAAATGAGGTGCTGGAAGCCAAGGCTATCCTTGTTACAAAGAGTCAAAGAACTTAAATGAATACTACCTTGTGTAAGGGGTGCATAAAAGGCAGAATTTGAGAGTGATAAACTAGTGACTTTAACAGAGGAAATCTCTAAATATGAAAGACCTCAGGGGCCTGCACACTTTCTCTAAACTGCAGAAACAAAAAATGAAAGAACAAAGAAATAATTTAAAGATGAAATGAAATTAAAAAGAATGTAATGACTTGGAAACATACTAACCTGGTTATACAGTATATGAATAAAAAAGTGTAGAAAAGACAAGCAAACATGAGGCCAAAGGAGCATTTGATAACTAAGGCTGGAAGGAAGCCAAATGTTGTTCAATGTGACAGTGGGAAAAGAACCCAAAGGCATTTCAGAAAAGTTTCAAGCTGCCACTTCCATTCAGAACCAGAATGCTGGGGTCTTGAGGACACAGAAGCTTCCAGAGATCAATTCAAGGGACTGAGATGACTCCAGAATTCGCTGTTCTCTGCTGCCTCAGATCCCACATTCTGGTGGAGCACTTCCTGATTGTCCCAGCTGTGTCTCAAGTTTTCCTTGTGTTTGGTGTTGATCACCACTGGGGAAGGTACACATTGGAAACCTTGTTGCCAGGGTGCTAATTCTCCAGACATGCACAGTGTGAATTTTGAGGTATGGCTGCTTCCTCCTCGTTTCTAAGGATGCTGCAGAGAAGTGTCACAGGGACAGAGCTGCCACAGAGAGGATCTCTATTGGTTTTACTAGATCCTTGGGCAAGAACACCTTCAGGGTCCCCTTACAAAAGATGCCACTGTACAATGCCAGCACAGGGAGCTTCACGCAGGGGACTATAGCTGGTAGGACTGACCATGGGCCTGACCCCAGGAAAACCATAGGAGCAGGGCTCCTTAAAGTCTTGGGGACACTACTCTTATCACAGTATGGCAAGGCTTTGGGACATGGATTTGGAAGAGATGAGTCTACAGACAGGATTTAGTGCTGATTAATAATACTGTCCACTAGGTTTTACTTTGCTCCATTTCAAATGGGAAACCTTCACCCTTCCTATTCTTGCAGTTTGTTAACACATTTGATTTTACCAACTCACAGATAAAGCATTTCCCACAGGATAAATTCTACCTTACATTCCTCCTATCCTGGTTTGGATACAGCCTGGACTTTGGTCTTTTGGGTTGAATCTGGAATGCATTAGGAGTTTTGGAACAACCGGGATAGGATGAGTGCATTTTGTATGTGTGACAGAATAGGAATATATAGCATCCTGGGGTGTGATGTTTTATTTTAATGTGCATCTTCTCCAGTGTCAAATGCCATTGTCATAGCTTTAAAAGGTAGGACCTTCAAAAAATTAACAAAATAAAAATGTAGGACCTCTGAGAGATGATGAGTTCATAATGACTATGCCCTCGCTGTGCGATTATTGCCACTGTGAAAGATGAAATTAGTCCATTTTGCATTTCTCTCTTTGTTCCCAGCTATGTGACAACTTAGTAAGAAGGTCCTTGCCAGGCAGCAGAGTCTGTATTTCTGTCTTCTCATCTTACAGTACTGTGAGGTAAAAATTTCAGTTCATTGTAACTTGCCTACTCTTGAGCATTCTGTTGTAGCCATTCAAAACAGACTACATGACAGCATCCGTATAGTATCCTATATTTATTGTTATCTTGTCTTTTCTACCCTTCTCAGTGTCATTAAAATTTGAATCTAGAACTTAAAATGGACAAGTCAGGGATGCATATTCCAAACCTTAATGTAACCTCTATGTACAGTAGTAAAAGAAGCTACAATTGCAAAAGTAACAGAGGTAAATGAAAGGTTGAAAATCTGACTATGCCGCTATCAAGCTTTACAGTACATGTTATTCTCTAACAAAATGCATATGACTGGGTGATGTATAAATAAAAAAATATTTTACATATTTCTGGAGGCTGGAGATCTAAGAGAAGACTATAGCCTCAGGTATCGCACTCCTGGGTGGATTAATTTAATACCTTATGTGGGGAAATCCTTGAGCGATTCCACCCTTCTTGAGTACTCCCCTCCCTTCTTCTGATAACCAAATGAATATGGGCCACCCTGGGAAGGTCTTGGTCTTAGCTCCAAGAACCTAAATTCTGTGAGAGGTCCGTGGTCCTCCTGAGCCCTGAAATCATTCCATTTGCCTCTTTCTATTTAGCCTTCACTGTACAATCCTTTGGGAGATTGCAGACCTGATCAGCCAGTAATAAATAGGAGGTATTAAACTCATCAAGGTAGAAATTCTAATATCAGAATAGCGATGAGACCACAGCTGCTGAATTCAGACATTAAAATGGTAAGAAAGGTTATTAGAAACAAACCCATGCCCACAAATTTGATAACTAGAGGAAATGGACCAATTCCTTGAAAGACAATCTATTGAAGCTTAGGGAAGAAATAGGGCTGTTTGTGTACTTCAGTTATGGAGCACAGAGCATGCAAGAGACCTTAAATTCAGTTCCAAGTGGGCATATTTGTGTGCACACACACACACATACACACAAACACACACACACACACACACACACAAACACGAAAAAAGTAAAGAACGGTTAATCTGAATAGTCTTTTTGTTTTTGAGACAGTGTCTCAGTATGTAGTTGAGGCTTGAGCTCACTTTGTATCCCAGGCTGGTCTCGAACTCCCAACCATCCTCCTGCCTCAGCCTCCCAAGTACTGGGATTGTACCATGCAAGGCAACCTGAATAGTCTTCTATATGTTAGGGAAAATAAATCAATGATAAGTAGTCTTTGAAAGCAGAAAACCCCAGGCCCAGTTTTGTTAACTGGCAACATAGAAATATATTTAGGATTATATTATACCAATTTTTATCATCTCTTCCAGAAAATACAATCAGAAGAATGAAGTAGAAGTGGAGCCTTTATTTTAAAAAGTTTCTAACAGTCTCTTAATAAAAACACTTATAAGCAACAGTAACAATAAAAAACAAGCACTAAGTTTGAGAAAGAATGTATGTGTAGTACTACATCATAATTTCAAAATGTTCAACTTTCTATGATACAATATAAAGCCTGGAAAGAAAGAGGAAGTATGCCCCGTTCCTAACATTTAACAAATTCTCTGGGGAAAATGTCACTGGAATTAAATAATTTTTTTGGCTACGTTTTTCTCCTTTCTGAGACAAAGTACTCAACTTCAAAATTAAAGGGGAAAATGTTTATTTTCCTCAAAGTTTATTGAGGTTTCAGTACATACTCATACGCAGCTGTTTCCAAGGCAAGGTCACACTTTGCAGAGGGCAACAGTTCATAGCAGCGGTAAACAGCAAAAGCAGAAGAGCAAAAAAAGAGGAGCAGAAAGCGCAAGCCTCTTTCCTGCCCCTACACTGTCTGCAGGCTGCCCACCCCAGTGTGTGTGTAGCACTTGAACCCATAGTCCCAGCATTGGACGCTGAGTCAATCACAAACTCTAGAAACCCACCCAGTAACAGCGTGAGGTTTGAGAAGACATCTAGACAACAATAGTCAAAGATGTTAAATTACATGGCTTACATCCATTCAAAAAGGGCAGGGAGGGCACGGACAAAAGTTAGAGGAAGATGGGTTAATGATAGCTCCTAATAGGGTTTCTGTAAATGTGTAAAAAATTATGAAAACAGTAAAAAAGAGAAAGTCTGAACTTAAAAATTGCAAAACCTAAAGAAAGATTCACTGAGACCTTCAACAGAAAATTAAGCAATCAAAGAAGGAATAAGAGAACCCTAATATAGATCATTTGAATTGACCTGATCTGAGGATGAGAAGAAGATGTGACACCTGTGGGATGTCATGAATTCCCATAAATATATGCACAATTGAAGCTCCAGTGGGAAAGGAAAGAAAAAAACATGGAGAAATGGAGGGAGGGAAAGGTAGAAATGGAGGGAAGAATGGAGGAAAAAAGAGAAGAGAGTTTGAGTGTGTGTTATGATTGGTGTGTGTCATGGCTATGGCTCGGTGCATATATTTAGAAGCTTGGTATTTAGAACAGTAGTGCTGAGAATCTTTAAGGAGTGAAGTGTAATATGAAGTTCATGGTCACTAGGGGGGGGTGCCCTCACCATGGACTAAGGTATTTTCTCTGGAGACCCTGGTTAATATTCTGAAATCATTGTTATAAAATCAGCAAGCTTGGCTTCTCTCTCCTTCTCTGCTTTCTAGTTGGACATATGATTGTTTGCTCCTACATATATGTATCACCTGCTTTGACAAGCACCTATTTTATGCTGCTTGGATTTTCAGTATTGAACATTGTTAACTAAACAAACACCATTTATTTTGAAGTCAGATGTCATATACATATTATTAGACTAGCAGAAAATAGACTGATACAGAAAATTGGTACCGAACTCTTGGGTTATTATTATAATTGTATTTGAGGATGAAGAGGAGCCTTTGCAATTGGTTCACGGCAATAAAATGGAAGGATTGCTAGTAAAGGACTAAAATGCTCTATGTGGAATATTAAGGGCAACTCCAGTGAGTGCTTTAATGATGAGAAAACAGTGAATTATCTTTAGGTAGAAATAAGTATTCCACTGGCAATGGTCCTGCTGGTGATTCATGTAAAAGCTTTGCCAAAAATGTGGTACCACTATGTCTACTGTATATAACTTTGTGGAAACTGTAACCAGTGGATACAACTGGAGGCCATACTCATAAGTGAAATAAATCAGACTCCCATGTGTAAACATCAGATTGTCTCCCTAGTGTAAGAACCTGAAAGAGTAAATGAGCTCCAACAGGGACAGCAGGGATTGAGGAAGGGAAAGAAACTGTTTGAAAAGAAAAACAACTGGGATGAGGGGAAAGGAGAAAACAAGGAAATGATACATACACAAGATAGCTCACATAATCTTGCTACCAATTTCTATTAGTTCACTGAAAAGAACAGTTAGTTTTCTTATCAATATTGCATGCCTATATCTGGTAATCTGAGCAACTACTTTGAAGATAAAAATATACACTATAATAACCATTGTTAATTTCCTATCACTTTGTTTTGAAATTCTGTATCATTTTTATTGTTTTTATTCTCTTTAAAATTAATAAAAATGAATGATGGACTAGTTTACATAGGGAGGAGATTTCAAAACACAATGTTCAGGCTTTGGCATAGGTATTACAAACTGCACTGCACCAGATTTTGACTGACATTTGGGACAAAGGAAATAGTGAAAGGTTTGGAAAATTCATACCCTGGCCAGGAAAGGAGTAAAATCATGTGGGGGACAGAAGATATGGCATTTGAGTCATCTTTTACTAAAAAAACAAACAGGGAAAAGAGGAGCTCGGTGCTGCAAATCAGGACAGTGAAAATGACAACTCAAAGGAATGTCAGGAATTCCTGTAGGCTCCTTATCAGAGGCGTGTCCATCACATTTGCTCCAGAGACTCTCGGGGCACAATTTTGTCAGTTAAGATTCCCAGGATACTCTGCACATCCAAACTGCATTGTGAACTGGCTCACAAGCAAAGTGCTGTTAAAGTTCTGTAGCCGTGGTTCAAGTGGGCCTGGGCAGCGCTCCTCCCGAGGCAGGCTTTGGCATCAACAGCATAAAGCTTTTGCAGATGTAGAAAATAAAACAATTATGGAGTCCAGGTGTCATACAGAAATTGAAAGGAAGTGTAGCAGGCCATGACTTGCAGCTCTATGATGAAACTTAACATTTCAGCTGCATACTTTACCTGCTTACTTTATTAAAGATAAATTTCTGAGTAACTTATTAGTGGCACTATCTCAGTACATGACAAAGATATGAGAATTTGGGCCGATTTGTTTACTTAATAAAAGCAACTGACACTAGTTCCCTTCAAGTCATGAAGTTCCATAAAGAGCGGATGCACATTCTTTCTTCACTGTTGTGTTTGTTCCTTACTATGTGTTTGTAGTACACAATGTTTGCATAACTTATGGGCAATTGGTACATGTACATAGTGCATCTTGAATTCCTTTATTGTCCCCTTTCTCTTTCCTCCTTCTCCCCTTCACCCACGTCTTTGTCCTTGTTATGGTTTGTGTATAAATGTCCCCTCAATGCCTCCAGTCATGGGATGGGCTTCCAGAGTTTATGACTGACTCATGGTCCAATTATGGTGCAACATATATGAGTGCTACACCCGCCCTAGGGTGGGCAGCCTGCGTACAGTATAAAGGAGGGAGAGAGGCTTGCTTTGTGCTGCCTGCTCCTCCCTGTTTGCCCTTGCTGCTTTTGTGGCTTTCCACGGCAATGAACTGCTGCCCCCTGCCATGTGCCAATCTGGCTTCGAGCTCCGCCCACCCTGGGGAAGGACTGAAACCTCCAGAAACTGTGAGCTAAATAAACCTTCCCCCCTTTAACTTTGGACATCAAGTGTTTTGTCTCAACAAAGGAAAAAAAGTAACCAAGACAGAATTTGGTTAGTGGGGTGGTTGCTGTTACTTTACTTGATCATGTAGTTCAAGAGCCTTGGGGAATGGCTTGTGGGAAGAGTTTGGAAATTTTGGAAATGTTGTGTGAAAGAGTAGAGCTGGAATGTCTTCAGCTGTTCTGTATGGGAGATTTTGGTCAGTAGAGAGAAGACCAGAAAGCTGATGGAAATCCTGCTGGTAAAGACCAGGCTCAAGAGGTTTCTGCTGGAAAAGACTGCCTGGGGTTTTAAACTCCAGATAATGTGTGTTATGGCATGGCAAAAAGTTTGTCTGCATTTTCTTGTGTCCAGAGAGTTTGCCGGAGACTGAGATTAAGGACAGTGGATTAATGAATCCGGCAGAAGAAATTTCAAGGCAGTCAAATGTTGGGGCATTGGCATAGCCATTGCTGGTGAATTTTAGTCATATTTATGGTACAAAGAAAGGCCAGAAAAGAAAAGATGGCCTGAGGGCATCACAAGAGGCAGGCATTCTCCACCTCTGCAGCCTCAAAACTGCAAAAGTGAAAGACTTTTCTCTGAGCAGAAAGCTGCAGAATGCCATGTTCCAGGATGGTGGCAGTAGCTGCACCAGGCTCTCGATTGGCAGCAGCATAGAAAATTCGTTCCTAAGAATCGATCAGAGAGCTCAGCAATCCAGGCACTTGAACCCTACAGCCAGAAGAGAAGAAAGTCTGGCTACTGCTAAACTGGACAGCAGACCTTGGCATCATTCATGTGGTGCTGGTTTTAGGTTCATGCAGAATGCAGGAGTTCTGAGCTTAAAAAGCCTTCCCCCCAGATTTCAGAAGAAGGCCTGGGAGGCCAGGCAGTGTGCTCTGAGAGGGCAGTGTGCGAAGCTGTGAGTGTGAAGCCAAAGGTGCAGTGGAGACCTCAGAAGCTTGGAAATCCAGGAATGTGGATTGTTTGAGGAAAGCTGCAAGGAGGGGGCCCAGCAGGCCCAAGAGAGAAACCATGAGAGCTACAACCAGTGGAAGTGCCACAGAGGCAGAGCCACAGGAAGCTCACAAGTTGCTACACATTACCTCACATGTTCCATGTGGAACTGCAGGACTTAAAGTTTGCCCTCCTGGCTATCGGACTTGCTTTGGTCCCAACGCTTTGTATCCTCTTGTTGGCATCTTTTGGAATGGTAATGTTTATTTTGTGCCATTGAATGTTAGAAGTGTTTAAACCTTCATTCGAACAAGGCCTTAGATCTTGCAGGAGATTTTGGACTTAAACTTTTCAGCAATGCTGAAACTGTTAGGTATTTTGGTCATGCTTAGAGATGTACTAAATAAAATGCCTTTTGCATAAAAGTATGCACATGTTTCTTCAGGGTGCCTGGGAAAAATTGTTATGGTTTGTGTATAGATGTTTCCCCTAAACCTCACGCAGTCATGAGGAGGGCTTCTAGAGTTTGTAATTGGCTCATGGTCCAGTTCTAGGATGATGGGTGTGACTGTTATGTGCATGCTAATCTGGTCAGCCTGCACATCATACAAGGGAGGGAAAGAGGCTTTCTCTTTCTGTTCCTCCTTTTTGCTCTTGCTGCTTTGCTGTTTTCTGCCACTATGAACTGTTACCTTCTGCCATGTGCCAGTCTGCCTTGGAGCCAGCCAAATATCAGCTGAAATGTACACAGATTGTGAGCTAAATAAGCCTTTTCTTCCTAAATTCTGGATGTCAGGTATTTTGTTTCAGCAATGAGAGAAATGTAACTAAGACAATCCTCTTCCTTTTTATGCATATGTTTGAAATATATAACTTTCACTTGTCCCAGAAGCACAAATAAGCAAGCAGCCTTAGCCTATGGGGTATAAGGGCAATCCCCCATCTTATGATCAGTGAGCAAAAGGAGCTATTGGTGTGAAGCACAAGAAACTGTGAAAGGCACAGGCATTGTCAACTGTATACAGTCTAGGAACAAGCCTGGGCTTTTCCTACCTGAGGGTGCCACCAAAATGGGGAGAGCACTGTAGAGACAAACACAGTAAGGAAAAGCAGACTTCCAAAGCATTGCCAGTTGAAGACCGTCCCAGCCTCAGATCCAGAGGTCAAGATGAGCCCCCCACATATCCCAAGTCCTACTGCAGTTGTGGTCAGGTTACACAGCACATTTCTGGGATCTGACTTGGACACTCCAAATGTGAATACAGAAGGAATTTTATTATTTTTCTTTTTCTTTGTTTGTGTGATTTCTTTTCCTTTTAGAGTCTCATTGGAGCTTTTATGATGACTATTAGTTTTTTTCTCACTTTTATTTTTCTTTGTTCTCTTTGTCCTCTTTCTCTCTTCTCAGCTATCCCTCTTGAATTTATGATACTTTCATGGGAGTTAACATTGTCTCTTCTCTTTCTGGATCGTGTCAATATTCTTTTCTTTTTCATTTATTCTTTCTAATCTGCACTCTTCTGCAGTTTCACAAAACTTCATTGATGATGTGTAGCCTTACAGCTTTGCTTGTAATGTATTTCTCCTCATTTATCTGTCTATTTTGTCCCTGATCCCTTTTAAATACTACTCAAACAGGATAAAATTAACCTACCAAGGGGAAAGTCATTGGAGATAAGTTATTGTTGTGTGTTGGATTTTTTTTTTTATATGACTGGAACTTGGTCTTATGGTTAAAGGTACCAAGTTAATAATTACCATAGTTTGCTAGTTGCTAAGCTGTGATTGATGCTATTGTTATTGCTACTTTTACTACTTCAGACAGAGTGGCACACATATTATACTAAGTATTCCTCCCTTCCATGAAAACAGTGTGATTGTGATTATCTGTGGAAATAACAATCATAGTAGTGTAGTACTAATGGGTACGGTACTGAGCCAAACATATAGAAACCTCTTATCCTTAATAAGTTTCAAAGGTAGGTTCTTGCGATAGATACAATGACCCAGAACCACACCTACACCTAGGAGACATCTCTGAGAAATAGACATTTCCTATAGAAGCCAGAATACCGGTGATAAAGCTACCTATCATGAGAAATCTAAAAGCACCAACTCAGAAAATAAAGCAAAACAAAAAATAGAAAACAAAAATGACAAGATGCAGAAGCAAAATGAGACTGCAGACATACAGTCCACCCAGGACAAATCCAGACCAAAATGAGATCAAGGACCTTGGAAGCCAAACACTAGAACTTTCTGAACTGATAGTAGCAGAAGTGAAAAAAAACCAAATGGAACAGTCTATAGAAAAAATAGTGTCCAAGAGGAAAAAGGAAATATTAATCAAAATTAAAGACAAAAGAAAGAGTAGACAAAAGGAAAGAAAGTGGAAGATGTAGGGAAAACAGTGGAAACCATGAATGCATGCCATGAAAAAGGAAAGGAAGCCATGAAACAGATCCAAATATATGTTCAGGAGATTAAATATTCCACTAAAAATGTATGAAATAGATTGAACAAAAGGGAAGACAGAATATCAGTTCTACAAGACAGTATTGTGGTTAGTGACCATGAGAAGAAAAACATCTTAAAAATAGCAAAGAACTAGGAAAAAATCTAATGACCAACTGCAAGATGAAGCAAAGAAGAAAAACATAAGATAGGTTGGAGTCAATGACAAAGCCAGAGATATTGCAAATGATATAAAAAAATCTTTTCACTGAAGTGATGACAGAAACTTTCTCAAACAATGGCAAAGATTTGACATACAAATTAATGCAAACCCAATAAAAATTCTAGCAGCATAATTCACAAAACTAAAGGAATTCCCTAGAATTCATTTGGAACCAGGAGAGACACAGAATAGCAAAAACAACCCTAGGTAACAAAGGCAAGGCAGGGCATCACAATCCCTCACTTGTAGTTATACTTCAAAGCTACTGTGATAAAAACAACAAAATGATACTGTATAAAAAAACACATCTAAGTTCCTATGGAACAGATAAGATGATGCAGAAACAACTCAAAACACACTTGGCCACCTTATCTTGGATATCTGGGCCAAGCACGTTTATTGAAGGAAAGGCAGCCTCTTTAATAAGTGGTGT
This sequence comes from Dinomys branickii, assembly GCA_004027595.1. Taxonomy (NCBI): domain Eukaryota; kingdom Metazoa; phylum Chordata; class Mammalia; order Rodentia; family Dinomyidae; genus Dinomys; species Dinomys branickii. The sequence goes on along the minus strand of PVLD010009074.1, from coordinate 11,655 downwards.
TGGAAAAAAACTGGCTTTCCACTTGTAAAAGACTAAAACTAGACCTACGTCTCTCACCATGCACCAAATTAACATTATAATTTATGAAAGATTGAAATATTAAAACAGAAACACTAAATCTGCTGGAAGAGACAATAGGCAGAACTCTTAAGGACACAGGTGAAGGAAAAATTCCATGAACAAATCCCTGATTGCACAGACAGGATGACAAAGAGTCAATAACTGGGATCTCACCCTATTAGGTGCACAGCAAAAGAAATCAGCAACAGAGTAACAAGACAACACACAGCCTGAGGAAAACCTCTTATTCAGTTGTCCCTTAAAGAACTAATATCTAGATTATATAAAAATGGAAAGCAATTATATGCCCTGAAATTTAAACACTCAATGTAAAAATGAGAATCTGAAATTAATACAAAATCGTGACAGGAAGAAACAGAAATGGCAAATAAATACATGGAAAACTGTTCAACATCAAGTTGAGAGGACCTGGGGGGAAAAGGAAGACTTCTCCACTCAGTGTGAGTGCAGACCGGAGCAGCCACTGTGGAAGTTAGTGTGGATCCTCCTCACAAAACTAGGATGAGACATCCCATTTGACCCAGCTCTTCTTGATATCTTCCCAGAAGAATTAAAAACATCAAACTACTGTGATATATGCACACTGATGTTTCTAGTGCCAGAGTTTGTAATAGATAAATCTTAAAAACTATCCAAATGCCCACCAACCAAAAAACAGATAAAAGAGTTGTGGTTTTTCATTACAGTGGAGTGCTACTCAGCCATAAAGAAGGGTAAACTTGAGGCATTTCTGTGTAAATGGATGCAACTTAAGAACATACTCTTAAGTGAAACAAATTAGACACATTTATGTAAATATTGCATTGATTCTCTGATGTGAGAAACTGAAAGTGTAAATAAAGACCAAAGTGTATTGTGAAATAAGAAGAAATTTTGGAAAAAAGAAACCAGGAACTAGGGGTGTGGGAGAAGGAAGGAAGGAAGGGGAAAATGATAAAAGAAAGAGAAATGGAAACAAAGTATTTACAAATAAGGAGGGAAAAAGGGGTTGAAGGCAGAAAAGGGGATTGGGAAAAAAGAGGAATCAGAATATATCATGTACAAGTACAAATTCTCTCTGATGAATATGATCATTCTGTATATCCATACTGTACCAATAAACTTAATAAGAATAAAGAGAAAGTTAAAAGTAACAGAAAGTTCCTAATAGAGAAGTATGATAAGTTTTCAAGAAATATTAATGATTAATGGGAGAGAAGTGCAAAGCAGTATATTTAGTCACATTACCCTTTCTGTAAATAAGAAAAAAACATAATTTACCAATTTTGCATGTATAATTCAAATCAGGAATTCTTAGAAAATTCAGTTAAGCAAACCTAGGCACAAATGTCTTATGTGGTAAATCTACCAAACATTTAATAATAAATTAAAGACAATTTTCCCAAATATTTCCTGAAAAGTTAGCAGAGAAGGAAATATTCTTATTCATTCTAAAAGTCCACTGTTCTCCTATCAATCTTGATAAAAAGGTTTTGTATAGCAGTATGGACAATATATCTAAAAGAGTACTTTGACTTGGTACAGTTATCTTTCATGTTTTATATGTACTTTGACCTATTACTCTGGTTTTCCATTTCTCTCTCTCTCTCTCTCTCTCTCTCTCTCTCTATATATATATATATATATATATATTTAATATATGTCATTTTTATTTTAAAAAGACAAATGAACAGACATTTCTCAGAGGAAGAAATACAAATGGTCAACGAATACGCAGAACAGTGTTCAACTTCCTAGGCCATTAGAGAAATACAATATAAAGCAATGCTAAGACTCCATCTCACTCTGGAAAGAATGGCAATCACTAGGAAATCATGCATAACAAATGCTGTTGTGGCTGTGGTGAAAAATGAACCCTCCTACACTGCTGGTGGGAATGAGATCTAGTACAATTATTATGGAAATCAGCATGGAGATTTCTCAAAGAACTAAAACTAGAAATTCCATGTGAACTAGTGATCCCTTGTCTAGGTACCTTCCCCAAAGAGCTTAAGACATCATATCACAGTGGCACATGCCTACCAATGTTTATAGCAGCACAATTCAGAACGCTAAATTCTGGATAAAGAAAAAGTGGTATCTCTATATATAGGAATACTGCTTGGCTATAAAGAATAACAAATGAGAGACATTTGTAGAAAATGGATGCACCTGGAAAATATAATGATGAGTGAAATAAACCAGACACAGAAGCTCAAGTATGGCAATATACTTCTCATTAAGGTGAGGCAAAGTACAAACAAAGAGAATAATAAAGGGTTGGTAGAAGGGGACCAGGCAGTGTGTCTCTTACAGTAGGAAAGTGCTCCGAGGAAACAAGGCTGAGGCATGGGAAGGGGCAAGGGAAATGTATAATAAAGATATGCCATGTAGAGGGACCTAATAATCTCAGTGAATGCAAACATTATATGTCGTGACATGAGCCAAGGTTGAAAAACATCAACAAGAAAGAAATTTGGGACAAAGGAATTAGAGGAGGAAGGAGGAAGGGTGGAGGGAATGAGAAAAGACTGAAAAAGAAACAAGCTATAGTATATACAGGTGCTCAGTCCCCAAGATGAATGCAAACTGCATGTACTGCAAACATGCACTGATACAATTTTCAAAAAGTTAAAAAAGTAAAAGAGCTCACTCCAAACAACCTCATATGACTTAGCTAAGATACATGTTATCTGTGTTTCAGAAACTTATAACAAACCAGACACAGATGGCTTAAATTCTCATTCTTTGACTAACAAAAGACTAGCTGAACTATTTTTCCTCGTATATCAATAGAAAACTATCCATGTTAATGTAAACAAATATTAGCAAGTTTTTTCCCCTATCGATTCTCCTAAAATTTGACCTACCATCTTCTTCACCCTACATAGAACTCCTGCTCATTGACCTATCGTAATAGTCTGTTGACCTTAGGAAAAATATTTTTTGATTTTTCCAATATCCCCACATTAATGTTTTCCTAGCATGGTTGATTTCCCCTTCCTCATAAAAGAAACCACCTTCCTCCCTTGGCTTTGGAGGTACTTGTAGCTTTTGTGGTTGTATTATTCTCTCTTGCAAAAGTCCACTTATTATAAGAATCCTTTTTTTTTTTTTTTTTTTTTGCTATCGAGAAGCACACTCAGGGTTTTGAGCTTGCCAGGCAGGCACTTGTTCCACTGAGCTATATTCCCAGCCCTACAATAATTCTTTCAAATAAAGTTTGATTTGGCCTGATTATGGATTTCTTTTTATTTGATAATATAAATCATCATATTCTTTCTTGACCATTTAATTTAAAAACGTTCTCTCTTCCCAAGTCTATAGGTTTTTTTCCTAACAAAGAGAATAACAAATTCATATTTGTGTTCCTAACATGTCTTAATCTATGAGCTTCTGGTGGCTCCTTATGACTATTTCTACTGATTTCTGTTCCACAGCTGGAGCTTTCTGTATACCCGATTTCCCATCTTCACCTACTTGTATCCTTGAGGCCAAGTTTCTTGTCCTCACGTTGCTCCAGAAAGATCTGCGTGGAGAGGAAAATCTTTCCCTCTGGTTTTCCAAATATTGACTCAGAGCTTCAGCTCAGGCTCTGACTATTTAAAAAGGGACCTGAACTAATTTTCATGGGAAGATGAGAAAAACTGGTTTCACTTTCTTTCTGTTATCTTTTAAACATTTGTATTAAGTTTATTGGTACAATTTAGGTATACATGATGATCATATTCATCATAGGGAATTTGCACCTTACATTATCGATCCTGTTTTCATTTTCCCCCCTCCCCCTCTTCTTCCTGCACTCCCTCTGACTTATTTCACATAACATTAACATCTTAAAGTTTATCTGTTTTCCTACAAATCACTCAAATTTATCATTCTTTGTGGCAGAATAAGACACCATGCTGGTAAGTACCACAGTGCCTTTACCCATTTCTAATTACCTATAGACACAGCTATGATAAATATGGAAATTAATCTATCACTGTAATATGATTTCTTTGACTCTTTCAGAAAGATACCCAGAAGACATATATCTGCGCCATATGAAATTTTTTACTTTTAATCTTTTTATTAATCTCCATAGTGATATCTATAGTGGTTATACTGTTCTCATTCCTACCAACAATGCAGAAGTGTTGATCTTTTCCACAAAACTTCACCAGCATTTGTTGTTTTTGAGAAAACGATTATAGTAAGATTCACACCTTTCTGGTATAAAATGGAATCTCAGTGTTTTGATTTGCATTTTTGAATTTTAAAGATAAAAGAATGAAAGCATATTAACAAACACATACGTTTACAGAATAATACAAAAAGAATACAAGACATACAGAATTTCGGACAAGGTGATAGGAAATTAACAGTGGTTGTTGTATTACATATTGATATCTTCAAATTGGTTAATCAGATAAACAAATATAGGCATGTAAGATTGATCAAATAATTAAACCATGCACATTTGCCTGTCTATAATGAAAAAAGATGCTGAACATTTTTCATATATTTATTGGCCATTTGTTCTTCTTTTGAGAAGTATCTATTCACTTCAATTGCCCATTTTTTAATTGGACCTTTTATTTGGGGGATACAATTTTTTGAGTTTTCATATATTCTGTATATTAGTCCTCTGTCCAAGGAGTAGATGCTAACTTATTTCCTCATTGTATATATTGTTTCTTCATTCTGTTACCTTTACTTTGCAAAAGCTTTTTAATTTGATACAATCACATTTGTTGATTCTTGGCACTATGTTTTTGTTATGGTTAATACATTGTGTCAACTTGGGGAGTCTAGAGGTTTGGCTGAGTGACTCAGGAGGAAACTAAGATGCTTATCTTGTATATATCCTGAGCCTGTGGAAGAGGAGGGCATGGAGACTGTGTGAGAGCTACACACCCCTGGGTGGAGGTAGGCTGTTTACAATGTAAGGGAGCAAGAGAGGCTGCTTGCTACCACTCCTCCCTTTTGCTCTGTTTGTTTTTTCTGTGCTCTGCCACCATGAATATTTGTCCTCTGCCATGTGCCACTCTGCCTCTGAGCCAGCCAAGTATGGGCTGAAACTTCCACAAACTGCAATCTAAATAAAACTTTCCTTCCTGCATTTTGGGCATTGAGTACTTTGTCTTAGCAATGAGAGGAAAGTAACCAAGACAGTTTTATACAATTGGTGTTCTGCTGCCCAAAGTTTAAGTACTGGTGGTGAACAAGGAACCTTGGACACATGAGTTAATGCTACAATGAGTCATGACTGACCATCACAGCTGTAATGACAAGCACAGTCTCAGGAATACACCATGGTCCACGCAGCTAAAATCCATGTCTGTTCACTGGGCCACAGATGTTTTTCCTGGTGCTAGGGTAGTTCTAGAGCTCCATATGTAAGCATGCCATGATACCTGAGCTACTCCGTCACAGTGTGTGACAGCAGGTGGCATATAGGATGAAAAAGATTACATGGAGATGAGAATTTATTCAGTCACTGAGAAGCACTGAATATACAAATTATATATATATATATATATATATATATATATACACACACACACACACACATACATACATATGTATAAATTTTAGTATTGGATGCATACAAAACATTCTTCAAGCAGCTTAACTACACAATAAGACACAAAACAAGGTTTGCTAAATTTAAGAATGCTTATGTTATATCAAGTATCTTTTATATTTCCAATAGTACAAAAGTGTAAATAAATGAGAAGAATTTTGAGAAAATTATAAATTCATGGAAATTAAACATAATACTCAAAAACTCAAAGGGTCAAAACAAACTAAAAAGCAAATTGAAAAACTATGAGGTAAATCTAAAATTGAAACACATTGCACCAAACACTGTGTGATACAATTAAAAGAATATAGTGCTGCAGTAAAAAATAGGGAATACAACTACTGAAAGTTCTTGATGCTTACTTAGCTGGAGAATTCATCCCTAAAAGATGAGTAATAAAGTGGAAAAGAGAGAATGCAAATGATGGCATTGAGTCCCCAAAATAAAGTCTTGATTATGTGCAACAGAGAGATGTTTCTAGATGAGAGTCAACAGAGAAGAGCAAATGCATTGGAGAATTCCAAGTTTGAGTGACTCAGTGTAAGTCCTCCAGAATGTGAGGAGGATAAAAAGTGGAGTAAAACAGTCAACTCATGAGTTTCACTTTTAAATTTTGTGCAAATTCAGTATTGTGGACAGTTCTGAGGAAGTCGCAAAAATTGCAATGTTGAAAGGTAAAAGAGAATGAATAGAGTTTCTTTAATAGTTATCATTAAAATAGGTACTGAGAGTACTTTTTAATAGTTATCTCATTATGATTGCTATCACTTTTTAATTTTAAAAGTAAAAGAATGAAAACATATTAACAAACAGACAGCCACTGACAAAGTAGCACAAGAACAGTACAATCAAAACTGAATTACAGACAAGATGGCAGGGAATTAACAATGGTTGTTGTATTAGCTATTGATAACTTCAAAGTGTATACTCAAGAAAACAAATATAGACATCCAAGATTGATTAAACAACTAATCATTACCTGTTCCTTACAATGAAGTGACATAAGTCAGTACAACTATGTTAGCTATCCCGCATATACATACATACACACACAATTATCCCTCTCTTACTTTTCTCTTTACCCTCATCCAATCTGCTCTTTACTTTTGTGCAGATTCCTTTCAGAGTTCCTCCTTTATATTCACACTTTCAGGTTCTTACTCTAGTGATACAATACGTTGCTTAAACATGTAGGTCTAATTTATTTCACTAATTGTGACAATTTACTTATAAAAGCCTCAAGATTGTCTTTCTTTATAGCTGAGTAATATCCATTATATAAAATTGCCACAGTTTTTTTTTTTATGCAGTCCTTAGTGGATCGACATTTGGGTTGCTTCCATGATTTAGCTATTACAAATTGCACTGCTATAAACATGGGTGTACATATATCGCTGTGATATGTTTTCAGGTCTTCTGGGAAAATACCCAGAAGGGGAATAGCTGGGTTCAATGGGACCGCTAGACCTAGTTTGCAGAGGAATCTCCAAACCGATCTCCACAGTGGTTTCACCAGTCTGCATTCCCACCAGCAGTGGAGAGGTGTTCCTATTTCTCCACAGCCTTGCCAGCATTTGTTATCAGATGATTTCTTGATGCTGGCCAATCTTACTGGGGTGAGATGAAATCTCAATGTTGCTTTCATTTGCATTTCTCAAATGACTAAAGATGTAGAACATTTTCTCATATATTTATTTCCCATCTTTATTTCTTTATCTGAGAAGTCTGTATCTCAGATACCCATTTTTGGATTGGGCCTTTGAATTTGGAGAGGATTGTGTTTTCTAATTCTTTACATGTTCTAATAGAAGACCTTTTTCTGAGGGACAGACAGCTAGGAATTTTTCCCAATTTGTGGGTTTTCATTTTACTCTGCTGGTGATTTCTTTAGATGTGCAAAAACTTTTCAGTAAGATGATGTCCCAGTTGTTGATTCTTTGAAGTGTTTCCCTTGCAGTTCGATTTTTGTTCATGAACTCTCTTCCTACTTCTATGTCTTCAAGATTTTTACCTACTTTCTCTTCCAACAGATTTAGTGTTTCTGTTTTAATATTGAGATCTGTGATCCATTCTGACTTGAGTTTGGTGCATGGTAATAGACTTGGTTCTATTTTAAGTCTTCAGCAAGTGGCAAGCCAATTTTTCAGCACCATTTATTGAGAAGGCTATTTTTCTTCCAGTGATCTTATTTGGCCCCTTAGTCAAAGATTAGGTGACTGAGTGTGTTTGTGGTTGTGGCTGCACCTTCCAGTGTGTTCCATTGGTCTTCAGGTCTGTTTTGAGCCAGTAGCAGGTTGATTTTATTACAGTAGCTTTGTAGTATAATTTCAGGTCAGGGATTGTGATTCTACCTGACTTGTCTTTGCTGCCCAGGATTGCTTTTGTTATTCTGGGTCTCTTTTGGTTCCAGATGAATGTAAGGAATGTTTTCTCTAGATCTGTGAGGTATGCTAATGGTATTTAAATGGAAATTTCATTGAATCTGTACAATAATTTTGGTAGTATGGCCATTTTCACAATGTTGGTTCTTCCTATTTATGAGCAAGGAATATTTTTCCATTTATTAAAATCTTCTTCAATCTCTTTTTTCAGAGTATTATAGTTTTCATTGACTAGATCTTTTACTTCTTTTGTTGGATGGATTCCTAAATATTTCAGTTTATTTGATAATGTGCAAGGTATGGTTTCCTTAATTTCTCTCACAGTCTGTTGTTTGTGCATAGGAATGCTATTGATTTTTGAGTTTACTTTGTTTCCAGCTGCACTGCTGAATTTGTCAATTAATTCAAGGAGTCTTCTTTAGGCATTTTTGGGGTTTTCCATGTAAAGTATCATGTAATCTGAAAATAGTGATAGCTTTCTTCTCCCTTTCCTATACTTATTCCTTTTATTTCTCTCTCTTGTCTAATTGCTCTGGCTAATGCTTCCAGAACTATGTTGAATAGGAGTGGTGACAGTGGACATCCTTGTCTTGTTCCTGACTTTAAAGCTATAAATTTAATTTTTGTTCATTTATATGATGTTGCCTGTTGGCTTGTCATATACGGCTCTGATCAGATTGAGGTAAAGGTCATCTATTCCTATTTTCTCTAGGGTTTTTAACCTGAATGAATGTTGCACTTTGTCAAAAGTTTTTCCACGTCTATTGCGATGATCATATGGTTTTTGTCTTTGGTATATAGATATGGTGAATAACATTAACTGATTTGCATATATTGAACCATCCCTGAATTTCTTGGATGAATGCAATCTGGTCATGGTGTATAATTTTCCTTATGAGTCACTGCATTCTCTTTGCTAGTATTTTATTGAGTATCTTTGCATCTATGTTCATTAGGGAGATTGGTCTCTAGCTCTCTTTCTTAGTTTGGTCTTTCTCAGGTTTTGCTATCAGCATAAAACTTACCTCCAGAAATGAACTAGGCATTTCATTGAAGAGCTGGAGGAGTGCTGGCATTAAGTCTTCTCTGAATGTTTTATAGAATTCTGCTGTGAATCCATCAGGGCCTGGGCTTTTCCTTGTTGGTAAGTTTTTAATAGCGTTTTCAATGTCATTAATTGATATTAGGTTGTTCAGGATTTTTATATCTTCTGATTCAACTTTGATATAGGAATCTGTTCATTTCTTCTGAGTTTTCTATCCTGTGGGAGTAAAGATTTACAAAGTAGGTATTAATGACCTTTGAATTTCTCTATCATCTATAGTGATTTCATTTTTTTCATTCCTTATTGCATGAATTTGTGTTTTTTCCTTTCTTTTTCAGATAAGGTTGTCTAGGAGTTTATCAATTTTATTTATTGTTACAACTCTTTGATTCGTTTATTTTTTGTAGTGTTTTCTTCAGATCAATTGCATTAACTTCTGCTATGATCTTTAAAATCTCCTTCCTTCTTTGGGCTTTGCGTTGGCTTGTTCTTCTTTTTCTAAATGTTTGAGCTGCAGCATAAGGTATTTATTTGTTCTCTCTCTGTTTTCCCCATGTTTGTGTTCACCAGTATAAATTTCCTTCTGAGAACTACTTTTGTTGCATCCCACAGATTCTGGTAGGCTGTATTTGCATTTTCATTTGTTTATAGGTATTTTTAAATTTCTTCTTTAATTTCTTCTGTGACCCATTGGTTGTTCTAGAAGTAGTTGTCTAATTTCCAAGTGTTTATGGAATTTTTGGAGTTCCTTCTGTCATTAATATCCAATTCATTGCACTGTGGTCAGATAATAATGCATGGGATAATTTCAATTCTTTTGCATTATGTAATTATGCTCTGTGGGTTAGAATGTGGTCTATTTTAGAGGAAGTCCCATGTGCAGCTGAGAAAAATACGTATTCTAATTGTGTGGGGTGAAACACTGTGTATACATCTACTAAGTCCATTTGTTCACAGATATGGTTCAGCTCTATTATTACTTCACTGATTTTTTTGTCCAGTTGACCTGTCTGTTTGCGTCAATCAGGTGTTCAGGTCCCTTATTACAATAGTGTTATTGCTTATTTGGTTTTTAGTGTCTGTTAAGATTTGACTTATAAGCTTGGTGCTCCAGTATTTGGTTCATACATGTTTCAGATTGTTATCTCTTCTTCTTGCACTTTTCTTTAACTAGAATGTAGTGATCTTCTTTACCTCTTTTGATTGTTTTCGGTTTGAAGTTTATGTTGTCTGCAAACTTAATAGCTACTCCTGTTTTTTTTCTGGGAATCTGCTGGCATGGAGAATTGTTTTCCATCCTTTGACTTTCAGCCTGTGGATTTCCTTTTGAGTAAAGTGTGTTTCCTGTATACAACATATTGTGGGATTTTGTTTCTTAATCCACTTTGCCAGTCTGTTTCTCTTCACTGGTGAATTGAGGCCATTTACTTTAATGGTTATAACTGATGTATGTTGGCTTATCCTTGTCATGCTATTTACTTGCTATTGGTTTCTTACTTTTGCCATCTGTTTAATTGCTTGCTCTGTTTGAGGGTTCCTTTGTATTGCTGTTCTTGAGATGGTCGTCTCTTTTTTCTTTGTCTAGAATATCTTTTAGTACTTTTTATAAAGTTGGTTTGGCACTCATAAAGTTCTTCAGTTAATTCTTTGTAGTGGAAGTATTTTATTCCTCCATTGAATTTTAAGGATAGTTTTGCAGGATACATCAGTCTGGGTAGGAAACTCTTTTGTCTCAGAATCTGTAATACCCCACTCCAAGCTCTTCTCGATTGCATGGTTTCTGTTGAGAAGTCTACTGTGATTCTTATAACAACTGCTTTTCTTTATAGGTAATCTGTTTCTTTTCTCTAGGAGATTTTAATATTCTGTTCTTTTGCTGGATATCTGGAGTCTTGACTATTATGTGTCTGGGGGTGTTTTATTTTTAGCTATGGCTCATTGGAGTTTTATATGCATCGTTTACTACACCTCAGAATCTTTTACCATGCTTGGGAAATTTTCTGATATTGTTTCTGCAAATATTCTTTCTATGTCATTTGTGTTGCCTCCTGCTGTTTCATTGACTCCTATTACTCAAACATTATTTCTTTTTTTTTTTTTAACACTTTTTAAAATTTATTAACAAAAGAAGGAAAGCATATTAACAAACAGACATCCATTTACAGAATAGCATAAGAACAATACAAGCAATACTGAATTACAGACAAAGTGGTAGGAAATTAACAATGGTTGTTGTATTACATATTGATATCTTCAAGATGGTTTCCCAGGAAAACAAACAGAAACATGCAAAATTGATCAAATAATTAATCATTAACTGATCCTTTCAGTAAAGCCATAGAAGTCAGTAGTACAACTATGTTAGCTATCCTATGTATACATATGTACATAGTTTCCCCTTATTTTCTTTTTTTTTTTTTATTTTAGAAACATAAAAGTACAAAAACATATTGACAAACAGACACCCATTATCATAGAAAATAGTACAATCACAACTAATCTATAGACAAGGTGATATGGTCTCAACAGTAGTTGTTGTTTTATCCATTGATATCTTCGAATTGTAGATGTATGGACCCATATACAGACATGCAAATTTA